>JANAVB010028620.1:1586477-1881477 GCA_029216955.1 Iris pallida
ATCCTATTTGTCTCTAGAACAGCTTACTACGCTTTATCTCAAGCGTAGGCTGGACATGACTCGGCCCGGCCCAACAATTTGGGTAGCGGATCGCGACATATTTTTAGTGGTTGCCCATGCAGGTCCAGACTAAATTGTTTGGTTACGATATTATACCAAGCATGCCTGCAATTAGGAACTTAAGATAATTAGACAACTTTAGAAATGACGCTTAGAACACCTAGAGGAATACTAGGACTACAACATAGGAAACACATCACATCATATGCTCGCTATTGTAATTATATTTTCTTGTTTATGATTGTTTACTTTAAAGAGTCCTTATAAGTCCTTTTATTTATTTAGATGGTGCTTACCCGCTCATCCCAGTCTGTCACACCTGAGAATGGCACACTCCCTATCCAGTCGGTTGACCAGTTGACCGATACACCTCCACCAGCACCTACCATACTCCTCCACTCCACAAATCTACCAACCCAGATGCCTCCACCACCTTCCACATCACAGTCCCAGCAGGACCCGATACTCCCACCACCACCTATTATTATACCTGCCCAGGCTTCCGTCACACTCGACGGGAACCAACTGCTCACTCTGATCCAGGGGTTCCTAACGACCCATCAGGAGCAGACCACCCTACTTCGTCAGAGCATGGAGCGTTCTGAGAAACATACCATGGTCCTACCACCTGTAGAGCCACAACAGAGAGCAGGGACAATCAAGGACTTCATGGGTTTGAACCCCAAGGAGTTCTTAGGGACTGATGGCATGTAGTAGCAGATGACTGGCTAGACTCGGTAGAGAGGAAGCTCCATGGAGCTAGGTTGCCGAATGACCTCCAGGTCGAGGCAGCGAGATTTCTGCTGATAGACTTGGCAGGAGTTTGGTTCCGGAATGAGCCGCTATTCGCGAGAGGGAAGTCCACTTGGGATCAGTTCAAGACCCAGTTCAAGAAGAAATTCTTCTCGACCACTGCTAGGGTAGCCATGGGGCTACGATTCCAGAACATCCAGCAGGGGAACCGTTCTGTTGACGAGTATGCAGCAGAGTTTAGTCGTTTGAGCCGTTTCGCTCCTAGTCTAGTTGCAGACCCAGAGGAGATGACGCGTAGGTTTTGCCATGTTTTAGTCCCAGACATTGGCATTCTTATAGTGGCATACGGTACGACTGACTACTACCAGAGCCTAGATTTGGCCCGGAGCATAGAGGAGCGTCTTCTATCTTGCAAGAGGTCGGCTTCTGTACACCTTAAGGGACCGTCCAAGCGTCAAGCTTTTCAGCCGAGAGCGCCGACACTGTACCAGTAGACATACCGTCCTTCCACACCTCATCACCCAACCCCAC
Source organism: Iris pallida (assembly GCA_029216955.1). Lineage (NCBI taxonomy): Eukaryota > Viridiplantae > Streptophyta > Magnoliopsida > Asparagales > Iridaceae > Iris > Iris pallida. The sequence continues at coordinate 1,587,822 of JANAVB010028620.1, forward strand.
CAGCTAGAGCCCCGGGACCTCGACAACAGAGAGGACCTGTGTTTTCATTCTGTAGGAGGCCAGGGCATGACTTCAACATCAGCAGGAAGAGGTTGGGGCAGTGTTTAGTTTGTGGGTCTACCACCCATCAGCTTCGGGACTGTCTAGTAGCAAGAGTACCAGGTACCGGACCACCGACTAGAGGACCGCCGCTTTCGACTCAGCAGCAAAGGTTTGGACAGCATCTGCTGTCACGACCCGATCCCAACTAAAGGGGTCGAACCCGATCATGCCCTGCCTGCACCGTTGTTGAGACGGCGGCAGTAAGCTGTTCAGTAGAAGGTAACCATACAACAACACTATATTTGTCACAACTCAACATCGAAAAATTTAAAAAAACTTTATTAAACTTTTACAATGAAATGAAAGATACAACTTAAACCAATTTCTACATACATCAAGAAGGAAAGAAAACACTAGGCAAACAGCTCATCAGTCCCGAAATCCTCGTCTTCTAGTTGGGACATTGGAAATATCGCGGAACAAAGCCTCATCAGTGATACCTAAAAATGTTGGGTCTCCAGTCAGGAGGGAGCAAAGTGCAATTCATGCTAATTTGACAATTGAAATAATAATAGAACCATGCACTTTTAAACAGTTTGAAAATCAACTAAGCAGTTACAGTTTTAAAACAGTTACAGTTCTGTGATGTGAATAGGCAATGAAATATGACCGGCTTGGGTTTGTTACAGTAAGATACGGCTTATCCCCGTGTGTATGAGGGGTAAGCTAATATAGTTACAGTAGTTTGGATGTGGTCATACTCATTACACTACTCCCCCAGTCCCCAATAGTTACAGTAGTTACAGTCAGTGCTCTCAGAGAGAGTTCCGTGTTGCATCGTAGTTTAAACTTGCATTAAAACGATTACTAAATAATTGTAAACTAACACAAAATGTACTTGCCTCAAAATGGACTGGACTGGAAAGTTGAAGACTTCAAGATGGGAATTAGGATCGTTGTCGGATTCCTACATTCGAGAAATTGACTCAGAAACTAGGGTTACCAATCTAGCTACGCTAGTTGAAATCTCTAATTGTGTCCTAATCCATTTTAATTCTTTAATTAATAAAACACGAAGACACGATTATTTGTGAGTTGATTTTAATACGAGGGAAAACGATCGTTTTAAACTTTGAATTCGAAAAACTCGTCGCTGCCAGATTATTTATGAAAACTTGGTAATTTTATAAATATAATTATAAAGCTAATCTTTCTTATTTTAGTGAAAAATACGTGATTTTTAATTATTAATAAACTCGTCAATTTTAGGTGAGAAAATATTAATTAATTTTATACAAAAATACTTTTTAGTCAATTTAATCGTTAATAGCAAAAACTCGAAAAACCAGAAAATGACAGAAATCTAAGCTATTACAGTTACAGACCAGCCAGCTGGGCTTATGCCCATTACAATTTATTTACATAAATTGAAATAAGATAAACTGCCGTTAGTCCTAAACTGAAATATTAAATAAATATAAACAGAAATTAAATATAACAATAAAGTAAATCATAAGTCTCAGATATGGTCCGATCCTCATTTTGGCTAATTGCCTCAACGTCCGGGCGGGGCCGGTTTCGTTTGCACTTAGCCGGGTCCATTGACCGATACGGTCGTCACCCAAAAATAAAATATCGAATAAATTCCGAAAATCATTTTAAATTCATTTTAAAAATAATTCAGGATTTACGGAAAAATCGGGCAGCATCTTCTCTGTTTTTGGTTAACCCAAAAACTGGGAAATGGCGCCGATAATTTCCTGCAAGTCCCAAACCAGGGAAAAACCCGAATTTATATATATAAAATATCCACAACCAATCCACAGCATAATCGGGACGACCCGAAATAATTTCGGAAGTCCGATTCCAAGTCCATAAATCACAGAACGTTCCCGAAAAAATCCGAAAAGCCAACACATACCACAAATCAATTCCCGAAATATTTCGGGAATCCAAAATAATTCACAGGACCTTTCCGAAAGTCCCAGAAAATTACGTCGTCGCTAAAAACCGAGTTCCCAAAGGGAATCAGGGACCATTTCATCATCGACTGATAATAAAAATAGCGGGACAGGGGTTATACCTCGGATTGCTCGGCTAGAGCTCTCAGATGAAAAAATAGAAAGAAAAATAAGCTCCGAATCAGCGACGTACTCCCGAACCAGTGCTGTAATAGCAACGTCGACGAATACGTTGGAAAGCACAGGAGCTAGGGCACGGCCAGAACACGCGAGGGAAAGCTCGGCGTCAGGGCAGCGCTAGGTCGGCCTGGGATCGGCCAGAGGGGATCAGCCAAAGGGCGCCGAAGGGGTTCTGACCCGGAGGGGCGCGCTCGCGGGGAGACGGGCGACGTCGGCGTCGACCGAGAAGGGACTGGCGCGGGGGCGACGCTGGAGTGGGTCGCCGGAGTCGGGGCTTGGCCTCGGGGACGGCCGGAAGAAAGGTCGGGGTGCGGGAAAAGAGCCGCGGACAGGGGGTCACCGAATAGCGGTGGTCGGTCGGGGCCGACGGAGCGCGGAGGGGGCGCGGGCGAGCTCGGCCGCGCAAGGGCGGCGCTGGTCGGCGGGGGCGGTCGGCGGAGGACAGCCGACGGGGCGCGCGAAGTGGCACGGTCGACCGGACTTCGGTCGGAGGAGCTCCGAAGGGCACGGGTATAGCTCGGGGACGAGGAGAGGGTTTGGGGAAAAGTTGGTGAAGAGAAGGGTTCTGGTGAGGGAAAGGGGAAAATAGAGTAGAGGGTTTGAAGTAGCTCTCCACAGAGTAGATGAAAGCTTAAAAAGGAGAAATGAGAAGAGTGGGTCTTCTCATGAACGTTGGGGGTGTTAGAGATTTGTGGTGGTGGTGAGTTCGTGGAGAGGGAATAGAACGTGTGTGAGTGTGGGGTGCTGGTCCTTCGGGACCAGCTAAATTTTTTTTTTTTTTTTTTTTTATAGTCCGATTCAAATCAGAATTAGGAAAATAGGATTTGGGTTTGGGCTCAGGCCTGGGTCTGGGTTCGGACTCGGGTCTGGGTCTGAATTCCAAAAATCCCTGTTATTTATTTTCGAAACCATTTTATCACACATAAAATAATATAATAATAATAATATTAGAAAATACTAATAATAATTCTAAAACACTATTATTAATAAATTACAAACATGGGTTTCACATCTGTAGTAGCAGAAGGGACCCCAGGGGAAGACTTATAGTCTAGCTCTTGAGCCGGAGCATGAGCAGGTTTCAGAGCCAGACTATTTAGCCGACGTTATCACAGGTCATGTTTATTTGCATACTTTTCTAGCTCTATGCTTGTTTGATTCTGGTGCATCTCATAGCTTTCTGTCATTAGAGTTTATGCATAAACACCACTTAGTAGCTACACCTACCGAGAAGATGAGTAGAGTAATGATGGGAGGCGGACCAGTGCCCATTAGAGCTATCTATAGATGCTCTATTACTATAGCTGGAAGAGAGTTTAGAGGACGATTCTTTGTGATGCCACTCCCCGGGTATGATATCATATTGGGGATGGACTGGCTTAGCTATACCCATGCAGCTACAGACTGTCATGAGGGTAGTATTCTGTTCAGTCCCCCAAGTACGACACCATTCAGTGTCAGGAGGATAGGGCCGAAGATCAGCCTAGAGCCGAACTGTTGTACGATAGTTGGGGAGATAGCACCGCCACACCCTATCATTTGGGAGTTTATGGATGTATTCCCAGAGGATCTTCCAGGACTTTCGCCTAATAGAGATGTGGAGTTCACTATAGATTTAGTACCGGGTTCATCACCAGTATCCCGGGTTTGCTATAGAGTGAACCCCAAGGAGGCCGTTGAGATGAAGGAGCAGATTGATGACCTGTTGAAAAAGGATTTCATTCGATCTAGTACTTCTCCATGGGGAGCGCCAGTGCTTTTTGTGCCGAAGAAGGATGGTACAGTCCGGTTGTGTATTGACTACCGGGCCTTGAATACCATCACCATTAAGAACAAATATCCTCTGCCCAGGATAGATGATTTGTTCGACCAATTGAGTGGGGTGAAGGTGTTTTCCAGGATAGATTTGAGATCTGGTTAACACCAGGTGAAAGTCAGGGCTGCCACTACCAAAATACAGTAAATTAGCGACCGAAAATTAGCGACATAAATTTTTCGTCGGCGTTAGCGACGACTTTGTGGCAACTAGCCGACGGATTATCGACGACAAGCTGTTACATTTTTTATTTTATTTTTAGGAGGAGAAAAGGTCTCACATCCGTCGCTAAGACGTCGGAGATATAGCGACGGATAGTCAGTCGTCGCTATGCAGTCGATTATTTGGCAGAAATTGTGTGGAGAATTGGCGGAACAATTCTTCGACGATGCAGCGACGGATATTCAGTCGACAAGTATCAAAAATAGCGACTAATGGGCGACGGATTTTAATCCGTCGCTAGTCCGTCGCTACATATATGATCCAGACTTAAATTGAAATGGAAGGGAAACTTTTCGCATTTCCCCCAAATTCACTCTCCCTCCTACTTTCTCTCTCTCTCTCTCTCTCTCTTCCGCGGCTTCGGTGATCGGCGTCGACGTACTCTCCTCTCTCTCCCGAAGGTAATCCCCTCTCTCTCTCTCTCTCGCGGTGTTGTAGGGGCAGCGGGGGCGACGGGCTTGGGGCGGGGGCGTCGGGGGCTGGGCGGCGGGCTTGGGGCAGGGGCGTCGGAGGCTGGGCGGCGGGCTTGGGACGGGGGTATCGGGGGTTGGGCGGTTGGCTTGGGGCGGGGGCGTCGGAGGCTGGACGGTGGGCTTAGAGAGGGGGCATCGGGGGCTGGGCGGCGGGCTTGGGGCGGGGGCGTCGGGGGCTGGGCGGCTGGCTTGGGGCGGGTGCGTCATGGGATGGACGGCGGGCTTGGGACGGAGGCGTCGTAGGCTGGGCGGCGGGCTTGGGGCGGGGGCGTCGGGGGCTGGGCGGCGGGCTTGGCACGGGGGCGTCGGGGGCTGGGCAGCCGGCTTGGGGCGGGGGCATCGAGGGTATATGCAACCGACGTACAGCCATAAGCACTCTTCATATATATGCAACCGAACTACTGGGCGACGGACTTAGGGCGGCGGGCTTTGGTCGGAGACGGCAGGGGGCTTTGCTTCTCAAATTCATCTGAGTTTATATATTGGCTAAATAATGTGTTATCCATATTGGATGTTATCCATTAGTTTGGTGGTGTTTGGATTAGTAAATATGAATATGGGGTTTGGGTTCATAGTGTATATGTTCACTGTCTCAAGGACAGTACGTGTTCTTCATCTGCCTTCTTTGTTAAAAATATCCTTGGGACATTCGCTTCACCAAAGTCACTGAATAAGTGAAATTTTTCCTGGAAAACCGACCCTTAGAGTGTATCAGTTGTGTGCTTCTATATAGATGTATATATCTATACATCTAACTGTGATATATATGTGTATGTGACAATCTCAGTTAGCGACAGACTAGTGACCGGTTAGCGATGGATATTTCCAGCTCCATTTGTATTAATCTACGGTACGACATGGTGATCAGGACATAGTCCCTGCAGCCATTCGACTGGCGAGGCAGAAACTATGTAGTCGTAGATAAAGTTGACTGTCCTCCGACCCTCATCCCTCGGCAATGATGATACGACAACCTATCACTATATCTTATATAGTAGTAGATGATGTCTTAGTATTACATTATGTGAGTTCATCTTGATTCTGTTATATCCTTCAGATACTAGATACAATAAGAACATATGCTACACCATATGTACAGAACATAGATGATTCACACTAATGTATGCTAGAATGAATTTTGGGTTGTGTTCTGAGCCATCCATTCTCACACTTAAAACACATAGGAATTAGTAGTGTGAGAGCGCCAGAGAGAGTGAGAGTGCCGAAGGGAGGAGAGAAGAGAGAGTGAGAGAGTAAAATGGTACGACATGGTGAAGTAGTACTGTATTTTGGCTCCAGCTCCAGCTCTATTTGTATTAATCTACGGCATGACATGGTGATCAGGACATAGTCCCTGCAGCCATTCGACTGGCGAGGCAAAAACTATGTAGCCGTAGATAAAGTTGATTGTCCTCCGACCCTCATCCCTCGGCAATGATGATACGACAACCTATCACTATATCTTATATAGTAGTAGATGATGTCTTAGTATTACATTAGGTGAGTTCATCTTGATTCTGTTACATTCTTCAGATACTAGATACGATAAGAACATATACTACACCATATGTACAGAACATAGATGATTCACACTAATATATGCTAGAATGAATCTTGGGTTGTGTTTTGAGCCATCCGTTCTCACACTTGGCAAAAAATTAAATTTTCTGTACTTTATCTGCTTTCAAAAAAGTACTCAAATTATATGATGGTTCCTTTAGTTAGCTTGCTTATGTTATAATTATATTATTTATGAATATCGATCTTACCAGATGGCACCCATGACCCGAGGAGCAGCACGTCGTTTGAGGGAAACAGTGAATGCTGAGGCGGCTCCTCCTACAGTTAAGGAGGAAGTGGCACCGGTAGCTAGTGAGACCGGGAGTTCTATTCATCCAGCACCGGTAGCTAGTGAGACCGGGAGTTCTATTCATGCAGCACTTGCAAGGGACTGCATCTCTCCTCACGCCAAAGATCCCGCTTATTCGAGGTGGTTGTGTGATCGTATCACTGAGCGTTTACGTGAGCTGCGTGGTTCTCATTAGCTATTAGTATTTATTTGTATTGGACTATTTATATTGGGTTGTTTTTGTATTAGACTATTTGTATTAGACTACATATATGAATTAGTACTGTGTCAATCTCTGGATTGTATTGGACTACGACATGGTGATCAAGACATAGTCCCTGCAGCCATTCGACTGGCGAGGCAAAAACTATGTATCCGTAGATGAAGTTGACTGTCCTACGACCCTCATCCCTCGACAATAATGATACGACAACCAACCGGAGAGGATACTCTGAGAGATCCATCCGAGTAGGACGTATACGCTGAGAGATCACCTTTACAAGAATGATATCAGTAGTGGGATTGAGTGTTGGAGGAGATATTATCAGAGTATAAGTCCTACTCAGATGGGTCTCTTACTATTTTTTTTGACAGCATGGTGGATGTGCTCCCTCAACAGATTCTTGTTCCGAGCTAAAACTTTGCCCCGGAGCTCAAGTGGACATCCTTCGTGTAGAGCTCGAGTGAGAGGTTCCTGATAGCATGGTGGTCTCCTTTGTCAAAGTATCCGTGCTCATCCACATGAGTACGGATACTTTGACAAAGGAGACCACCATGCTGTCAGGAACCTCTCACTCGAGCTCTACACGAAGGATGTCCACTTGAGCTCCGGGGCAAAGTTTTGGCTCGGAGCAAGAATCTGTTAAGGGAGCACATCCGCCATGCTGTCAGAAAAAAATAGTAACGGTGAGAGACCCATCTGAGTAGGACGTATACTCTGATAATATCTCCTCCAACACTCAATCCCACTACTGATATCATTCTTGTAAAGGTGATCTCTCAGAGTATACGTCCTACTCAGATGGATCTCTCAGAGTATCCTCTCCGGTTGGGTTGTGCTCTGAGCCATCCGTTCTCACACTTAAAATACATATGAATTAGAACTGTGTTTTGTATTTTCGACGAACCCAAGGATTGGATTCTGTATTTTGTATTTTGGTTTCTGTATTTTAGCTCCAGCTCCATTTGCATTAATCTACGGTACGACATGGTGATCAGGACATAGTCCCTACAGCCATTCGACTGGCGAGGCAGAAACTATGTAGCCGTAGATAAAGTTGACTATCCTCCGACCCTCATCCCTCGGCAATGATGATATGACAACCTATCACTATATCTTATATAGTAGTAGATGATGTCTTAGTATTACATTATGTGAGTTCATCTTGATTCTGTTACATTCTTCAGATACTAGATACGATAAGAACATATACTACACCATATGTACAGAACATAGATGATTCACACTAATGTACGCTAGAATAAATTTTGGGTTGTGTTTTGAGCCGTTCGTTCCCATACTTGGCAATTAAGCATGTGAAATAGAACTGATTATGTTTAGTTTGTCTTACGATACAGATTTTACATCCAAATTGAAATAGATCGTTACTTCGTTGATCGTACATGGATGTACTAGCGGATCAACCTCCTGGACCGTAGGTACTTATAAGTATTGACCGTATCGGATTAGTATCGATCTATCATTTTGGTAAGGGCCGTATCGGTTGGTATTGGTCTTAGCGAATTGGTATCGTCCTATCCGATATGTATCGGCCGTATAGCAAGGATTCATATTGGCCTTATCGATTTGGTATCGGTCATATCCGATAGGTATCGACCGTGTTGGATTAGTATAGACCATTTCGGATTAGTATCGTGGAAGTTTTAGTAACAACTGTACTTGGATTTCTCTCTTCTAGAGCTAGATTACCATTGCAAGAGCGTCATGAGAGCGTAGCTGGCCAGTTACAGAACATACATACTTTTTTTTCAATCTCGCTTTTTCTGATGGAAAAGGAAGCATGTATGTTACTGTAACTGGCCAATCACGATCTGGTGACTCTCTTGCAATGGTATACTAGCTCGAGAAGAGAGAAATCCAAGTACAGTTGTTACTAAACCTTTCACGATACTAATCCGAAATGGTCTATACTAATCCAACACGGCCGATACCTATCGGATATGACCGATACCAAATCGATAAGGCCAATATGAATCCTAGCTATATGGCCGATACATGTACATATCGGATATAGGACGATACCAATTTGTTAAGGCCAATACTAATCTGATACGTCCTATACCAAACCGATAGACCGATACTAATCTGATACACTAGATACTAAGTACATCCGACCTATACCAGCGGATCCACCAATTACTGCACGATAGGCCCAACGACTCCAGTTACATCCGGTTATTGGTGAGTACATGATTACATAGTAATTCTGTTAGTCTTGTGATACAGATTTTTACTCTCTCATGTTACCAATGTCACAACTTTAATGATGATGAACGCAAAAAACCAACATCACAACTTTTATAATTTGAGTAAATTTTTTTACCCTATATAAATTTTTTTGTTGTCAGAGTGATGGCTCCTAGGACTCGCCGAGGTGGTGCTGCTAGTCGAGGAAGGGGCTGAGGCAAGAAACCCTTGGATGTCGACACGGAGGAAGTCCCCGTCGTCAAACAAGAGCCGGTGACTGTTAAGGAGGAGGTGTTACCAAAGGTCGAGGTCAAGGAAGAACCGATGACCATCAGAGAAGAGATTGCTCCCAAGGTTGAAGTTAAGGAGGAGCCACCGTCAGAGAGTAGTAGCATCGGGACCGACCCTCCTGTCCCTACAGAAGACCTCAACCAGATTGAGCCTTCGTATGCAAAGTGGCTAATAGAATGGTACATGCCTCAACGCAACTATGATCCCTGGCTGTGAGGATTCATCGTCTGATTTGCGATCTTTACTGAGGCCAAATTCGATTTTCCTATGTGTTTTGGAATTTTGGAATATTTGTGGAAATTTTAGAATATTTGTGAGAATTTTGGAATATTTGTGCTATGATCGGATTATAACGATGGATATTAGGTTACTCTTCTGGATAATTGATATCTATTTTATATTAATTTGGTTTGGTCTATATGATTCTTGGATAATTGGTGTGCATTAAATTCGTATGTGCATATTTGGTCTATGTGATTCTTGGATAATTGGTGTGCATTATATATTTGGTCTATGTGATTGTTGGATAATTGGTGAGCATTATATATTGGTATGCATATTTTTGCGAACAGGAAAAGTGCTGCAATTTTTTTTCAAAAAAATTTCATTTAGCGACGGACTAGTGACCGGTTGGCGACGGATATTTCCAGTTTTCGACTACTGTTCGATGGTATATCCGTCGCTAACTGGAGATTTAAAAATGTTTCCAGGTAGCGACGGGTGGTCGACGGAATATCCGTCGGCAACGTTCTGGTGGTATATAGTTCGACGGAATGGCGACGACGTATCCGTCGCCATGGTTCTAGAAATACCAAGCTTTTCCAGAACATGGTCGATGGATAATCCGTCAGTATTCCGTCGCTAACTTGTCCTTTGTTAGCGACGGTGATCGACGGAATAGCGACGACTCATCCATCGCCATGGTTCTGGAAATGCCAAGCATTTCCAGAACATGGTCGACAGATAATCCGTCTGTATGCTGTCGCTAATCCGTCCTTTGTTAGCGACGACGATCGACGGAATAGCGACGGAACGATACACTCTGATACGCTATGACGACGGTTTACCGACGGACCACTACGTCGCTAGTGTCTACACAGTTCAGTATTTAATACATGAAATGGACGAAAGACCGTCGGAAAGTCGTCGCTAATGCTTCGTATTGTGAAGTCGAAAAGCCGTCGCTATTCCGTCGCTTGACGACTACATAGCGACGGACCGTTATTAGCGACGAGCTGATTACCGACGGATTATTTTAGCCAAGACCCATCTGTGATCGGTCGCTAATACAATTTTCCGATGGACGGACGACGGATTTGGCCGTCGCTAAATCGATAAATTTTGGTAGTGTACAGACATCCAGAAGACGACATTTAACACGAAGTACGGGCAGTACGAGTTTCTGGTGATGCCATTTGGTCTCACAAATGTGCCAGCTGTCTTTATGAACTTGATGAATAAGATATTTCACCAGTATCTGGATAAGTTTATCGTAGTATTTATCGACGACATCCTGATATACTCGAAGACGCCGGAGGAGTACGCAGAGCACTTGCGGACAGTTTTGGAGATTCTGAGGGAGGAGAGGTTGTATGCCAAATTGTCGAAGTACGAGTTCTTTTTGGACCGAATGGAGTTTTTCGGTCATATAGTCACTGGAGAGGGGATCTCGATGGATCCCAGGAAGATTGCTGCCGTTGAGACGTGGAAGGCTCCGACGTCAGTTTCAGAGATCAGGAGCTTTTTGGTTTAGCCGGTTATTATAGGATGTTCGTCCAGGACTTTGCTAGGATAGCTAAACCCATGACAAAACTGACGCAGAAGGACGCAGAGTACATATGGTCAGAGGACTGCCAGACAATATTTGAGGAGCTGAAGAGGTGGCTGACGACCGCTCCAGTTCTGACATTACCTTCAGGGTCTGGAGGTTTCACCATATACAGCGATGCTTCGGGAAAAGGGCTAGGATGTGTCCTACAGTAGCATAGGAAAGTGATTGCTTATGCATCTAGGCAATTATGGACTCATGAGCGAAACTTTCCTACCTACGACCTAGAGTTAGCTGCGGTGATCTTTGTACTCAAGTTATGAAAACATTACTTATACGGAGAGCGTGTGGAAATCTTTGCTGACCACAAGAGCTTAAAGTATGTGTTCACACAGAAAGAGCTGAACATGACGCAAAGACGATGGTTGAAGTTGATGAAGGACTTCGACATTGATTTACAATATCTCCCTGGGAAGGCAAATGTAGTGGCGGATGCGCTGAGCAGGCATCCGATGGCATGGTATCCGATGATAGATCGGCATTTGCGGGAAGATCTCGAGAAGCTCGGTATCGAGATAGTTTGGCCAGGATCAGTGATACAGATGATGGCGCTTGACATTCAGTCAGGTTTGATGGAGCATATCAGGGAGGCACAGTCTACGGATGAGAGCCTTCACAGACTTCGAGTGCAGGCTTTAGCTGGATTGCTAGATGACTTCACCATAGCAGAGGATGGATCCTTGAGGCATGGCAGCCGATTTTGTGTGCCGAAGGGAGAGCTGATAGAGGCAGTCTTACAGGAGGCACACCGATTGGGATATTCTATTCACCATGGTGCCAACAAGATGTACCGTGACTTGCAGGAACATCTTTGGTGGCACGAAATGAAGAGGGATGTATCATGTTTTATTTCGAGATGCCTAGTTTGCCAGCAGGTCAAGGCAGAGCGCCAGAGGCCAGCTGGTCTATTGCAGCCGTTACCCATTCCCGAGTGGAAGTGGGAACACATTACGATGGACTTTGTCTCAGGACTTTCTCGTTTCCAAGGAGAAAAGAATGCCATTTGGGTCATCGTGGACAGGCTGACGAAGTGTGCACACTTTATACCCTTCAAGGTGGGGATTTCCACCGAGAAGTTGGCGGAGCTATACATGTAGCAGATAGTTCGCTTGCACGGAGTACCAGTAAGCATCGTGTCGGACCGAGACAGCAGATTCATGTCCCACTACTGGAGGAGCTTGCAGGAAGAGTTGGGCAGTCGGCTCAAGTTCAGTACAGCATACCACCCACAAACAGATGGACAGTCCGAGAGGACGATACAGATGCTAGAGGACATGGTGAGGACCTGTGTGCTGGACTTTGGCGGATCATGTGAGAGCCATCTACACTTGGTAGAATTTTTATACAGCAACAGCTACCAAGCCAGCATCGGTATGTCTCCTTTCGAGGCACTATATGGACGACGATGCCGTACACCGCTCTTTTGGGACGATGTTAGGGACCGAATTATGCTTGGGCCAGAGATGATCATGAATGCAGCAGAGAAGGTCGGGATGATCAGAGACAGGCTCAGAGTCGCTCAGGACAGGCAGAAACACTGGGCCGATGCTAGTCGCAGACCGATGGAGTTCGCCGACGGAGATATGGTGCTGGTAAAGATATCACCTACTAGAGGGACGATCCGGTTCGGACGAGGAGGTAAGTTGAGCCCCAGATACATTGGGCCGTTCGAGATACTAGGCAGGATCGGAGAGGTAGCTTATAGAGTTGCATTTCCATCCAATCTAGCAGGAGTTTACGATGTCTTTCACGTATCTCAGCTAAGAAGATATGTTCTGGACCCCAGCCATGTGCTAGATCATTCAGAGTTGGAGATCGGACCGAGCCTTGCAGTCACTGAGCAGCCAGTAGAGATATTGGACAAGAGGGAGAAGAGGCTGAGGAACAAAGTCATACCCTTAGTACGAGTAGCTTGAAGCTGTCACTCTCCGGATGAATCTACTTGGGAGAGGGAGTCGGACATGAGGGAGAGACATCCTTACTTGTTCGACCTAACAGCTGCGAGGGAACCACCCGTTCCCGCTTGATATCCTAGAGGTTAGTCTTAATAATAGCCTTAGTCATTCTTTGCGTTGCTTGTTATATTAGAATGATTGTAGAGTTTTCTATCCTTGTGAATTTCGAGGACGAAATTTTTCAAGGAGGGAAGACTTGTCAGCCCCTATTTTTCAAATTTGGTTTAATTAGTGTTAATTAGATGTTAATGACCTATCTAGCTTTAAAATGATTTATTATAATTATTAGGAATTTTTTTAGAATTTTTAAATGATTTCTAAATCAAAATAAATTATTTTGTAATATTTAAATTTGTTTTAATATCATTATGCAATTTATCGAATTGTTATTATATCAGTTTGTAATTTAACGAATTGTTCTAGTGACAGTTTGTAAATTATATTTGCAAAACTGTTGGGCGTGGGGTTATTTTGCAAAGCCCCCAAACTTTGGGGGCCTTGCTGCAAAACCACCGTCACCCTCCATGTTCTCTGGCCAGCTGCCCCGACGATCACCGACTTTCCCCCGCCTTTTCCGGCCGACCTAGCCACTAAAACCGACCTCCTCCTCCCTATAAATACCCCCCCAGACCGAAACCCTAATCCTAGTCTAATTTTTGACCACCCAGCCCCATCTCCACCCCATTTCACTTTGCCGAAACCCTAACTCCGGCGACCCCCTAGCACCACCTCCACAGCCACCTTAACCGCCAGCGACCACCACCGACGTGTTCGTCGAAGCAAGGCGAGGGCAGCGCCACCCCAGCGCCGCGACCATGACGCCCCTAGCCGCCAGAAGCCTCCTCGACTTTAAACCCCGACGTCGGACACGAAGGTAACAACCCCAAAACCGTGTCGTGCAACTCACGTATGATGTTCGCCTGGACACGGTAAACCTAACAATAGGGTTGGACACGCGTTAGCAGTGTCATGCGTGTCGTGCTGGGCGCAGACACACGGCACTGGGTCAGATTTCATTGCTCATGTCCTTAACAGTCTGGATACGAAGCCGAAATGTTACGTAGGTTAATGGGTTAACGGGTTTAGTTTTGTGTTATCGGGTTTGAAAACCCATTAGCTTAAACCCTAATAAATCTAACCCAAACCCTTTCCCTAACAAATGACTCAGGCTTACCCCCTGGCCAGCCCGAGCGCACTAAACACCCCCTGCCCTGGCCGAGTTCGAGCCTCTTTTCCTCTTCTTTTTGTGTTGTTTTTGTTTTTATTTTATTTTATTATATATATATGTATATATGTATATATGTATTTATATATATATGTGTATATATGTATATGTATCTATATGTATATATATTATTATATATACAGTTATATATATATATATATATATATATATATATATATATATATATATTATATATATATATATATATATAAATATATATATATATTATATATATATATATATATATATATATATATATATAAAATATATATATATATATATATATAAAATATATATATATATATATATATATATATATATATATATATATATATTATATATATATATATATATATATATATATATATATATATATACTGTATTTGTATATATATGTATGTTTTATATTTAGTATTATATATATGTTTTGAAGATTGTCGTTCTCTTTGGTGGCGTAGAAATAATCTCCATTACAAACAGATCACGGTCGGGGCGATTTGTTGTGTGTTATGGAAAAACCGTAATAAATGGAGATATGAACAATACAAGTACAATGGGAGACAAATTTGCCAAGAGATCCAGAGACAAATTGCCAAAGCAACAATCGCATGCTCTCACGGGAAGAAGAAGCTGTAATTTTCGTTTTTGTTTTTGGTTTTTTAGAAATCCTCATCTTTGTGTAACCTGAGTTGGGACTCTACCTTTCTTCATTAAAAGTCTAGTGTTCCATTAATATATATATATATATATATATATATATATATATATATATATATATATATATATATATATAATAAATATACATATATATAAAATACTAAATATAAAACATACATATATATATATATATATATATATATATATATATATATATATATATATATATATATATATATATATATATATATATATATATATATATATATATATATATATATATATATATACTATATTTGTGTATATATATATATATATATATATATATATATATATATATACAAATATAGTATATATATATATATATATATATATATATATATATATATATATATATATATATATATATATATATATATATATATATATATATATATATTTTTAC
The DNA here is from genome assembly GCA_029216955.1 of Iris pallida. NCBI lineage: Eukaryota > Viridiplantae > Streptophyta > Magnoliopsida > Asparagales > Iridaceae > Iris > Iris pallida. The sequence goes on from JANAVB010028620.1 coordinate 1,603,194, forward strand.
AAATATAGTATATATATACTATATATATATATATACTATATTTTTTTTTTACAAATATAGTATACTATATACAAATATAGTATATATATATATATATACATATATATATATATATATATATATATATATATATATATATATATATATATATATATATATATATATATATATATATATATATATATATATAATTGTGTTTGTTGTATATTTATGTATATATTTTCAAATAAAATTTTTAGTGCTAATTATTATTATGTAAAATTTTACAAGTTATTTTATAATTTGTGACTTGTGTATCTTAGCACTTTAAAATATATTTATGCATATATTTAAATTACTGTATTTTATTAATTATGACCAATGGATGTCCAAACCTAGCATGGATTTTTGGGTCCAATTGTGTCTAATATATTCAGAGTATGTACAAGTCATATTGGATTTGTTTCATGGCTCTGGGTCCTGTATCTGGACTTCGATTCAATTTCGAATACATGGACAAAATAGTAAATAATCAATTATTTATTTTCCAGAAATTGTTACTTGTTGTTTTTGAATTTTTATATATATTTTAATTGCTGTAAAAATCTAGTAAAAATTGTATTTAAATACTATGTTAATTTAGCTTATTTAATATAATTTTTCCAGTATTTAATCAGTATTTTTATATTTTACAAAAATATAAAAATAGAACTTATTTTCAGGATATATATGTTTGCTGATTTTTAATAAATATTTATGAAGGTTTATAAATTCCAAAAAAATTATTATAAATTTTTATAATTAATAAGGATCATTTTTGTACTTTATTTTATATAAAATTGAGTTTTTGTCTATCTCAAAAATTGTTGGAACATAGTGTACAGTTTAATTTATTTATTGAATAGTTATGACTTGCATTGATTTGTGTCGTTTTGAGTTATTACAGTATTGGACCTCACCTCGTACTAGTGTAAAGGCCCTAGAAAGTTAGTTAGGGTATTGTGTCACCCCACATTGGTCTCCTATGCTAAAGTCATCATTTGGCTAGGTGTACAGTCAGAAAGTCGTATCACACAACTAGCATCTTAGTGTTTAACTTAGTATAAAAAACTAAGTTTATGTGTTATTTCTATAGTGACGAGTCACCAGGCTTCTATAGCATTTCTATTACTGCTTTGCTTTGCTAAAGGCAAGTACCTCTACAAACTTTACATACTGTTATATCAATAAACTGTGATCCAACCTTGTTAAATGCTGATCCTTGGGGTAGCAAGTTAAAATCTTCACATGTTGTATTATTTTCAGTCCCTACCATGTTTAGGACAGTCTTTATATAACTTTCACATGTTTAGAATCTGGGTTATGGGAAAACTGATAGTTGAGTACGTGATCATGTCCCCTTTATCGTACCAAGTAAAGTTTTATTTTATATATTACTGTGCCGTAGGCCTTTATCTCAAAGTTGTATTTGTGCGTATGTACATCTATCGTCTTTACACTTGTACGGTAGTAAATTTTATTATGTGCCCCTGCACATTGTATACCTATTGACGATCACGTACCTGCTACAGTTTTAAACATTATATATACATCTGTCGCTATGACATATGTGTCCTTGCCATGATAGATTATAATGTGCCATGATTCCAGTTTATTACATTCCTGTTCATTTCATGTTTCGTATATTTAGTTTGCTAGAATCAGTACTTGCTCCCGTCCTGACATGATAACGTTTTTGGTATACTTACTGAGGAGGAGTTGCTTTGTGATTCATATTATGGAGTTACTGCCGAGAACTAGGCCTTGTCTTACGAGGATGTACCTGTAGAAAAACTTGTCTAGTTGTCTATTTACTTTGGACTTTTGAGAGTAGTCATGTATTGGACTATGTATTTTGTGACTGGACCTGTATCCAGCTTTACATTATGGACGTGTATTTAGAACTTTCTTATATACGAGATGACTTTTGTGTTTGGAACTTTTCTGACTCTTTTTTACATATAGAACTGTTAGCACATTTTAATCTTCTCCTATTTGTCTCTGGAACAACTTACTACATTTTATCTCAAGCGTAGGCTGGACATGACTCGGCCCGGCCCAACAATTTGGGTAGCGAATCGTGACACCCATGCAGGTCTGTTTTTCAGACTTGTGGGGTGTTGCGATTATAGGAGTCTCAATCAAAATATGTCCCCCTTGATCTCCAGATTCGTCTTCTCCTTCCCTCACCTTGATTGCTAACTTGAATATCATCCTCGATTCCTTTTCGTAATGTCTTTTGTTATCTTGTATCCTTTCCTTTAGGGGTATATCGTTCCCGGCTATTGGAGGAGCCGGCATGGAAGAGAATCCAGTAAAGCAGGAACCAGTTGGAGATCAGCAAAGGGTATCCCCTCTACCTGGACAGATTTACATCGAGAATGTTACCGAGCATGAGCCAGTTGAGCCACCAAGGACAGAGGATCCCGTACCTCCAGTGATGTCGGTAGTACCAGTGGCACTATATATGCCGGCACTATTGCAGATTATCAGAAGATTATTGGAGACCCAGCAACGCCAGACGGCAGCCCAACAGCAACAATAAACCCGGCAGGAGGAACAGAATATGCTACTAAATCAGGGGTTGCAATCAGCCCTTGAGAGAAGTGTCAGGAATGATTTAGGAGCGTCCGAAAGGTTTTGTCGACATAACCTGAGATATTTTGACGGCACAGAGGATGCCATCACAGCGGTTGCTTGGCTTCAGGATATAGAGGCCATATTGACCGTAGTAAAGGTTCTAGCAGAAAAGAAGGTTGACCAGGTCAGACTTTTACTTCAGGATCTCGCCCGCGATTGGTGGGCATCGGAAGAGGTTGGAATGAGGCGTCCTATTCCTTGGGATAGCTTCATTACCAGATTTAAGGCCAAGTACTTTGGCGTGGTAGCGAGGTATGAGCTACATCAGAGGTTTATCAGTCTCAAACAGGTTGGTAAGACGGTGGATGGTTATGCAGCAGAGTTCTGCAGGTTAAGTAGGTTTGCTCGGATGATGGTGGTGACAGAGCCAGAGAGAGCAATGAGGTTCCAGCAGGGACTTCACCTAGAGATTTTGCAGCTGGTCGAGGGGCACGACTACCAGACATTCGATGCAGTATTGACGACGGCTCGGAGGCACGAGCTTACAATAAGGTTATCAGCAAGGACTGGAGGCCAGAAGAGGTCTCATGCACAGAGTGCTGGAGGAGGAGGAGCAGTACCTCAGACGTCAGCACCAGCGCCTGGCGTCCGTATTCGTGATACAGCACCAGTCACGACAATTGTGATTGCACTAGTTCGACAGCAGCAACCGAGGCACCAGCAACGTCAGGAGTCACCAATGGGTTGCACTTATTGTGGTAAGAAAGGGCACACTCGGGAAGTGTGTCGATTAGCGAATAGGCAGTGCTTGAAGTGTGGAGGTTCAGACCATCGTATAGCTACATGCCCACAAATACAAGGACCGGGAGGGCCACTAGCCCAGCGCCCATTACTGACGCAAGCTCAGATGTACCGACAAGCGCAACATCAGGTTGGACAGCAGGGCCAGGGAAGGCAGGAATAGAGGCAAGAAGAATTTGGAGTATTAGAGCAGAGGTTGGCTGAAGGCGGTCAGATTTTGGATAAGTTTTGAGTATTATTTATTATAATTCCTTGAGTTTTTTATTCGAAGAGTGAAGGCGACATTCTCGTCTCACTCATCTGCTCTCGTATCATGAGATACGTGATATTCATCATGTGTCTTGATTTCGAGAGTATGTTATGGGCAGAGTCTCGTTCTTGATTTAGTCATTGGTACCGACTTATCTCAAGCATTGACCCTTGTCCCCTTTGGGAGTCAGTGTAGGACGTCGAGGACGAATTCCTATCTAACTTGGGAGGCATATTTTATTCGTGTGTCTCCGATCATTTCCTTCTAGGGTATGCTTACTGTTTGTGCTTTTACTTAATTATTCTTGCTTTCTTAATTTGTTCATGTGTCGTGTGTTGTTTGATAATTGTGCTTGCTATATGTCATGAGTGTATTTCGTGATCTGAGAGCGCGCTCGACTAGCCTTATCGAAATTTCGAGGACGGAATTTTTCTAAGGAGAGTAGAGATGTCACTCCCCATTCCCGGAATACATAAATTTTTGATTTTTTTTTCTGTGTATGATATCTGGCACCTGTATCTTGAATGTATGTATTATGTATTTGTAAACTGGCCATGGCATGGAACAGTATCTCGTCGCGGATTAGTGTGCCACCCCTTGTCCTTATTTGGTTGTAGGCGTGGTTCACTATTTCGATGATAGAATTTCTGAACCGTGTTGTGGTTAAAATTTTATTTATTTAATTTTATTAGTTATTACATGTAGCATTTAACATGTCATTAGTCACATAGTTAAGAGCATGCTTGAGATTAGGGTTTTCTTTGAGTCAACCCAACCCCTATATATACTCTCTTCCTCACTCTCTCTCCTCATTCATTCATTCTTTTTATTTTTTTCCTTCCAACGTTTAGGCAAGTACATCTTGCTCCAAATGGAGAGATTTTTGCACTTTTCATTTCTTGATTTTTCTTTGATATGATTTATCTATATTGTTCTTCTCTTTATCCTCTACAAGTTTAGCATTTTTGATTTCCATGGATAAATTCTTATAGATCTAAGTTTATGTCATTTTTGAATTTTTGGGTTTGATCTAGTAAACCTTGTTATTTTTAAGTTTTGATGGTTCCATGTTGTAGAGAATCTCTTTCTGCCCTATTTTGACCTATGGAAGTCTGGATTTTGACATTGGATGAACGAGTTATGAAGCTTTGAAGCCATGGCTTTCTATAGTTTTCTTCTCGGAAAGTGGAGAAGAAGAACAGTGCTTGACCGCATGAAACTTCATGCAGCAAGTTTTTCCCTGGCCGTATGGCTTGTAGCAGTCTGGCTACATAAGCAGTTTCAGCCGCATAAGCAGTTTCAGCCGCATAAGCAGTCTGGCCGCATAAGCATTCGCAGCCGTATGTGTATTCTCAGCCGCATGAGGCATTACAGCCGCATGAGTGCTTCCCCAGCCGCATAAGATCCAGCCCCCACTGTCGTATGAACTCTGATTTCTTGAGCCGCATGCGCCTCGCATATCTCAGCCGCATGAGCCTGCCTCAATTCTTGTCTCATAAGCCTGATTCTTTTACAGCCGCATAAGCCTGCTTCAACCGGGCCGTATGAGCCTTTCGTGCCGCAGTCGCATATAACCCGCATGCTCCCAGCCGCATATGAACTGCATGCTCCCAGCCGCATATGAGCCCGTCCATTTTCAGCCGCATGAGCTTACTCACTCCTAGCCGCATGAGCGCGCATCCCTTCAGCCGTATGAACACCCGCATTCCTGGGCCGCATGCACCCGCATTCCTGAGTCGCAAGGCCCAACTTTTCTGAGCCGCATGAGCCCATCCACCCTTGGCCGCATAGGGTCTACTTTGGCTATTTTGTATATTTTGTGTCTTATTGATTGCATTATGGCTAGAATTTTTCTCAACTTCTAACATGAAAGTGGTAGATCCTTGTGTTGGCTCCAAGAATTTGCATGTTTCACTTTAACCAGATTTCATGTATGACTTTTATGTCACGAGAAGTCCGTGTGACTTCCTGACCTGACCGTGTTCCTGACCTGATTACCTTTATATGTGCTGGTACCTTTTCTAAGTGTGTATTGAGATACAATATTAGTACCCACTGCGGTGCTATTTAATGAGTGCACTGAGGTGTGACTCTACGTGCTAAGTGATCATTCGTGTTATATGTCAATACATGTGTATCTTCCAGCACCGTCATGGTAATTGGTCAGCAATAGTGTCGTGGTATAATGATTGTTGTTTGAAGCATTACACTAAGTATGGATCTAGATTTGGGACTCCTTGAGCCGATGTGGATTTGTACTTGGGGTACACGTACTATGGTACGACATATAAGGGGATGATCATGTGACCACGACATGCAATTCCAATACCAAGATAGGGTTAATCTAGCAACTTAAATCGGTAGAAGCATTGGGGAGGGAACAAAATCCCGAGATCGTGCCATACTAGCTACTCCCGGGTCCCGTCCTGACGTGTCGGGTTGGCCGCCACGGATACAGTTTTATCTGCATATAGTGGATGACTATATCCGACTTCTGCGTGCTATGTGTTATGTGTTTTAGCACGGTGGCCCTACGGGGGACCGGTGCATAATTAAAGTGCTATATGTATATGTATATGATATGGCATTGGCTAGCCCTGCTGGGTTGACACGATCTGAGGATTCCTATATTGCATTACTGGGATAATCCAGGCAATTCGTAGAAAGCCGTAGAATTTGATTGGCCGCTTGTAAGCCGACTTGTTTGTGATATGTTATCTTTTGTTAGCATCTGAGGAACATGGACTATCGTGGTGCGTGGTTTAACCCATGTCCTTGTTTGGTTGTTGGGTCGGACTATTGTGCTGCGATAGGCTATGGACCGAAGTCGTGATCAGAAGCCCTTTTTCCTGCCCGTGGTTATAGGATCTATCTTATCTCGGCACGATATTGGTATCGTTTGTCCTTGTCTTGTTGTAAAGGTGTCATATTGTCTCGATGATATGGTATAAGCCTATAACTCGTGAATCAGGCCTTATTTTACTCATTGGGTTTATCTCACTCTTTTGTTCTCCCTTGTGGTACTTGCTATTCGGGGCCTGACCCCGCTGGTTTTGTTTGGCCAGATCTCGTAGCAGCTCCAGAGGATCCAGCTTTCTATCCAAACAATGGTGCACACCAGGAGAATGGACGCCAGGGACCATGAGTTGGTTTCTTCTCCACCGCTCTGATATCTTCTATTTTGTACTTGGCGTTTAGCCACCGGCACCTGTTTAGCCGGCAGTTCTGGACACTAGTTTCCTTTTACATAATTGTAATTAAATCAGACTACATCTGACTACAGTTATGTACTATTGACTCTCGGTACTAGCTCATTATTTTGTAAAGCTAGGCTCATGAATCATCTTGATGAAGCGTCGGTGACGCCTTACTGCTTTGTCATATATGATCATTATTTACTGCTTCTTGTTTTGATTGGTTGAGACATAGATGCTCTGTGGGACCATAGGAGACTTGATTGTAGCATGCACCCCCTTGTCTCTTGACAGCCACGATCGCCGTGTGACGTTTATATACCTCATACGGTGTAACTGGCCTAGTCCGTCTCAGTATTCCGGTACTGGGGCGTGACACTCTCTTATTGTGACCTTTGAGTTTTTCATGACACACGTTTATTAAATATTTATTAGATACAGTTGGTTTTTTGTTAATGGACCATAAATGCATGGATTAATTTGAATTAATGAGTTGAATCGGTTCGGTTCACACCTACCTACCGGTTCATACGATTTTGACGGTTGGATCCGGGTTTTTTTCTTCTAAAAACCGTCGGTTCTTTAAAAATGACGGTTCAATTTGAACCGAACCGAAAATATTCACTATTTCGGTTGGACCCGGTTGAACCGCCAGTTCGGTCTGGTTTTAATAACATTGATCCAAATCTTAATCTGACATCTTATCCCCGAACCTGGATCTGACTCTTATCCCTGACCCTGGGAAGAGATGGCAACATTATAACATCAGAATCAACAAAATGTCTACTTCGCATGATGTTATCCCCATATCTAGCTAACTAAATGTTGCATTACTTGTTAAAAAACCAAGGTTTGATATGTTATTGTGGATCTTAAAAATTGGAGAGTGACCTAGTCTCGTACCTTAAAACGAGCAAGTTTATTAGTAATGGGTTGGGGTGCTTGCTATATAAATATTCCATGTGCTTGCTATATAAATATTCCATTCTTCTTCTCAGTAGAGGGTCACAGTTTTCATTACCTTATACATTGTTAATCTGATCCTTCATTCCAAAAGCAAACTACTGTTCCAAGGTCCATTCTCCTTTGTGATCATTCTGGTCAAAGATAAGTTTGGATTACTTTTTCGAAGTTGTGTGCCGAGAAGCCGATAGGTTTTAACTCTAGGAGAATTCGAGAACAAGTCACACATAGACCTCGAATAATCTCTTAGAACAGTGCTTCGTACACGACTTCTACAGAGACCGGTAACTCTTACATTTTGTTATTTTGTTTTAGTATCAAAGAAAAAATTCTAACATTCTAAGAGATTATTTAGTTGATTATTTTACATGTTATGTTTAACATACGGAATTTTTAATACATGGTGTTTTACATACCGTTGAACTGAAAAAATTTGACACATGGTACTTTACATGTTATTATATATACTTTTTTTTAGACAATATATGTATATATGATATTATGGAGAGATACTTTCATGTAGCCAACCCCAAAACATGGGATAAAAGGTTTTGCTCGTAGATATTACTTTCGTTTATGTTTGTGTATGGAAGAATCATCTAACTAATTGACAAAGTAACCAAATAAGATTAAATTAGATTTTCATTGGTTTTCACGTATAAGCATGGTATAGTTTGTTTTATGTACAACGAGATTTCTATAGCTGGAACCGAGTAAAGATATGATATTGTGATGGTGGATCTTATTCTGGTGATGCGGAACTTCAAATCCAGAATGGGAGAAAGCTCATTTTTCAAAGGCCAGTGAATCTGGGAAACAATTATGAATGATATATATATTTTTTTTATCAAAAGGGTGCTAATGCATGACATGTCATTTTCTTTATTGATCATTAATGTTTTTTGAATTAGTGGATTTATCAACCATTTAATATACACATGTTGAAACTGCTTGATAGGATGTGATCACTAGGGGTGAGTATTCGGTTTATTCGGTTCCAACCGAACCGGATAACCGAAAATCGAATTCGACCGAAACCAAATAAGCAAAACCGAAACCGAACCGAATTGGTCAATAACCGAACCGAACCGAATTAAATCGGTTCGATTTTCGGTTTATTCGATTTATTCTATTTTTTGGGTTTATTTGTGTTTTTTTTGTTAATATATATAATAACTAAATATAACTAGATATATTTATTATATACCTATGTTAATGCCGGGGCACAATTTTTCGATGGAAAACAGAGAATATGAAACAATTGTAAAAACAATGTTTCAACACAACACTTCTAGGAAGGTTGTGTAAGTATAACGAAGATCTAAAAAGATATCGTTATGATATTACGAGAATCTAAAAAGATTTCGTAATCACAGCAGCGAAGAAGGTGACAGACGAAAGATGGAAGATGGCCTGCTGGGGTGAATGATCACCGTTGCTCAAAGTTTTATTCACCCTACACGAACAGCTTCCAGGAACCAGCAAGTTCGTCGGAGAACTTGGAACACTTCTGCTCTTCTGACTCCTCGGATGGACACGAACTCCCGTGCAATAGCAACGCTGGTGCGGCGCCTTTCCTCTCTCTCTCTCGAAGGCTGCAGATCAGAACTGTGTTAAAGAACACGTCTGAATTCTCTGTTTACTTGTGCTAAAGAACACTTCGTAAACTTTCTGGTGGCTTCTCTTTCTATTCTGTAATGAGCCTTGAGAGAGAGGATGCCTTATATACGCCCTGCAGCAACTGGACGGTTGCCACAAAGTTAGGGACGTGGTAATAACCACCCCGAACATGTAGCAACCGCCCAGAACATGCAAACGCACATTCTGCTGCCAACTGCACACACCCAGCGCTCCTTGCACTTTGCGTGACAGAGCGCGCACTGAACTGCGCACAATGCGCGCACTGTACGCACTGCGTATACTGTGCACACTGCGCAACCAGCGTAACCAGCGCAACCCAGCACAACCCTGCGCAACCCAGCGCAACCCAGCGCTACCCAGCGCACCCAAGCGCAACCTGAGCGCAACCTGGACGCGCACCTGGGCAGCGCAACTGGGCTTGCGCACCTGGGCATGCACAACTGGGCAGCGCAACTGGGCTTGCGCAACGTGGCTGCGCAAGTGGCTCGCACAACGAGCGCAACTAAAGTGCACTATGCGCCTAGCGACGATGCTGACGTGCTAAGTGCAAAGTGCGCCAACAAAATGACACATTGCACCTCATGAGCCCATGAGCCCGAGTCCGAGTCCGAGTCCGAGTCCGAGTCCGAGTCGCTAAGCCCCTACGGGGCTTAGCTCCTATGGAAATAAATTTCCCAAGAGCAAAAAGCATGAATGCTTTTATTGTTGATTTTAGCCTTTTTCCTATTAGAAAAATAACTCCACATGGCAAACCCATGTGCACCTCCACACCACATGTGCATCTCCAATAATAGCAAAGCTAATATTTAGAGATACAAACTCTTTGGCCTATCCGATGTGGGACTAAATTTTCTAAAGGAAAGGCCAAAACTCCAACAATCCCCCACATTTCTCTATATATATGGGTATAAGTGTTCCCCACAGTAACTGTCCATCATGCATTAGGAGAGATGTCGCTGACGACTTGAATCTTCCCGCATGGGTCAAATAACAGACTATAATACAAGAATGGACTAATCCTTGAATTTTGCATCATAGTTGAAATTATTTCCACTCACATAATGTAGTTACATGTGCTTCTGGCTACACATTAAAGGCCCTGTGCCAGCCTGGTTTCAGTGTATAATTTTGGGCGTCTACAAGTTTACCCTCAAGAGACGGCCTGATATCTCTTTGTCCATACACTATAGGTGAGTTTATTATAAAGCGACATGGCATGAAGCGCTTTGCGCTTCCCTTGCGGTGCTACGCCGCCATGATATGGCTTAAAGCCGAGGCCTTACCCCGTACCAGGAACCTCATCGTAGTGTCATACTACTGTAGCATGAGGTAACCGCCTCTTTGTAGTGCCAAACTACCCAGCATGAAGCCTTAGGCTCCCTTGCGGTGTTACGCCGCAACGACATGGCTTGCAAGGCCGAGGCTTTATCCCTAACCGGGTACCTCATTGTGGTGTCGTGCTACTGTAACATGAGGAACTCCTCCTCTTTGTAGTGCTGACTACACCCCTCTTTATATTTAACATACAACATTAGGCTAACTGCCTATTTGCGGTGCTACGCCGCTGTGACTTGGCCTGCAAAGCCGAGGCTTTATCCTATTACTGGGCAGCACCCCACATATAGGAACCTCATTGTGGAGTCACCCCACTGTAGCATGGAGTTTTACTCCTTGTAGTGCTGCTCTACCGTGCCTCCTGTAAATTATACCAGGCATTCACTCTGCCTGAGAACTCATTAAGAAAATTAAGCCAACCTTCCCACAGGAACCGTTTTTCGCAGAAAACAACAGTAGACAACAGTGGTTATAGGTCCGTAACCTCTCCATGCCCAATAGAACATGTACCCACCGTTCCTGATATTCTTCCAATTAGTGGTCCTCCCTTGAACCAAAAGCTAGATGCCTAGTAGATAAATCTTTAAACTAATAGCATAAAACTTTATGGTAGGAATACAATAATACAATATCAGAATGCCTTCAAGCCCATTTTACAAGCTGTGTCATCGACCAGCTGGCGCTTGAGGCCCTTGGTGAACGGATCCGCCAGGTTCTCCTGACTCCGAACATCAATAACTACAATAACACCTCTCTTGATAAGTTTGTGTACTGCCCTGTGCTTCAACCGCATAGTGCTCTTCTTCCCGTTGAAGAGGTCATTTGATGCCACCGCCGCAGTCGCCTGGTTGTCGCAGTATATCGGTATCGTCGGTATTTGTGCCCCAACCATCGAAAGATCATACATGAGCTCCCGAAGCCATTCTGCTTCCTCGGCTGCGGTATCAAGTGCAAAGAACTCATATTCCATGGATGACCGCGAGAGCATAGTCTGCTTCTTCGACTTCCACGATATAGCAGCTCCACCCATTGTGAAAATGAATCCACCTGTGGACCTCTCACTCTCCACCTCTGAGCACCAGCTGGCATCACTGAAGCCTTCCACTACCGGCGGATCTTCACTGCAGTACAGTGCATATGTCTGAGTCTTCTTGAGTTATCTCATAACCCGTTTCACAGCTTTCCAGTGTTCAGCACCTGGATTGCTCGTGAAACCACTCAGCATTCCCACGGCGAAAGCTATGTTAGGCCTTGTAGCATTAGTAGCATACATCAAACTTCCGATTACGCTTGGATACTCCAGCTGTCTGACGCTTTCCCCTGAATTAGGCTTCAGCTTCAGATCATACCTGTACGGCGTATCGATCCCTGGAAGATCCCGATACCTATAACGAGTGATCATTTTCTCAATATAATGAGACTGTGACAACGCTAGTCCAGTGTCTGTCTGGATGATCTTGATCCCTAAGATCACATCAGCTTCCCCCAAGTCCTTCAAACTGAACTTGTTTGAGATGAATTTCTTTGTCTCCGTGACACAGCTAATATCTGTACCCAGGATAAGCATGTCGTCCACGTACAGACAAACGATCATACCTCTTCCATTAGCGAACTTCGTGTAAACACACTTGTCTGTATCGCTGACCATGTAGCCATTTGACCTTATAACTTTGTCAAATTTCTCATGCCACATCTTGGGAGCTTGTTTAAGACCGTACAAGGATTTTACCAACTTGCAGACTTTGTCTTCAAGACCCCTGATGACAAATCCCTCTGGCTGTTGCATATAAATCTCTTCGGTCAGCTCGCCATTTAGGAAAGCCATATTCACATCCATCTGATGTATCACCATCTTATGTATTGCTGCGAGAGCAATCAACATTCTGATGGTGGTCTTCCGGGCTACTGGAGCATACATGTCAAAATAGTCAATCCCCTGCTTCTGAGAAAACCTCTTGGCTACCAACCTAGCCTTGAACTTGTCAATAGTTCCGTCTGCTTTCATCTTCTTCTTGAAGATCCATTTGCATCCGATGGGTTTTGCTCCTTCAGGAAGATCAACCAACACCCAAGTGTTATTTGAGGTGATGGAATCAATTTCATTGTCAATCCTCTCCTTCTAGAAAACTGCATCTCTGGTCTTCATCGCCTCATCATAGGTAAGCGGATCTGCTTCCACATGATAGGTGACAAAGTCACTTCCGAAGTCCTTCGGCCTCCTCACTCGCTTCGTTGATGGCTCAGCGAGATCTGGTTCAACCGTTGTTTCAACAACAAGATCTTCTTGGACCACATCTTCATTGAAGACCTGCGCACCCTCATTGTTCTCCGGAACATCCGCAAGAACAATATTCTTGTGCCTTGCAAATTTGTCTTCAAAATATTCTGCGTCGCGAGATTCAATGATATGATTTGACTCAATATTAAGAAATCTCCGAGCATCACTCTTCTCGGCATACCCCAAGAAGATCGTCTTAGTAGTCCTTGTCCCAAGCTTCTGAATCTTCAGGTCTGGAAGCCTGACATATGCCAGACACCCCCACACTCGAATGACATTCAAGTTAGGTCTGACCTTGAACCAAAGTTCATAAGGAGTAACGTCTGAAGTTGCATGAGGCACTCTATTTAGAATAAATGTGGCCGTCAATGCAGCTTCTCCCCAGTAGCACTTAGGAAGACCAGCAGTCAACAACATTGAGTTAACCATTTCTGTTAATGTTCTGTTCTTCCTCTCTGCTACTTCCGTTTGATTGAGGAGAGTACGGAGCCGTAGTCTCATTGACAATTCCATGTTCTTTGCAGAACGATGCGAATTCATGAGACCTGTACTCCCCATCTCGATCACTTCTTATCCTTTTGAGTTATTGTCCAGTCTGCTGCTCAGCTTCGGCTCTGAACTCCTTGAACTTCTCGAATGCTTCATCTTTAGTCTTCAGTAAGTAGACGAATGCATACTTTGAGAAGTCATCGATGAAGGTTATGAAATACTTCATCCCGGCCTTTGTAGAGAACTATTTGAAGTCACAGATAAAGGAGTGTACCAACTCCAGAAGATCTGTACTTCGATTAACCCGAGGAAAGGGTTTCCTTGTGATCTTTGTTTGAGCACAAACTTCACATTTCTCTACCTTACCCCCACACTTGGAGATAAGTCCTAGACTAGACATTCTGTTTATTCGTTTATAATGAACATGTCCTAGCCTATTATGCCACAACTCAAGAGTATAAGCATAATGAGTGACTTCATTAATCACATTAATTATATTGGACTGATTTACAAGCTGAATTTTGAACATTCCTTCGGTATAAAAAGCTTTCCCGAAATATGTTCCTTTGATAGACATAACCATCTGCCCAGCATTGATATCCATCCTGAGGCCTGCTTTGCAGAGTAGGCCTCCTGAGATCAGGTTCTTGGCGATAGCAGGTACGTGCTTCACGCCTTGAAGCGTCAGAGACTTCCCCGAAGTCAGCTTCAACACCACCGTCCCGATCCCGAGCACTTCAGCTTGTGCCTGGTTCGCCATCATAACCACTTCAGAAGTAGGTGTATAGGTGGTGAACCACTCCTTACTGGAGCAGATATGGCAGGAGGCTCCAGTGTCTATCCACCAGTCAGAATCAGTCCTTATCGCATCAACCTGTGCAATCATAGCGACAATGTCAGTGATCATACATACCTTACTAGGCTCTCCTTGCTCTGATTGTTTGGTTTTTGCTTTGCACTCATTCTTAAAGTGGCCCTTCTTGCCACACTTGAAGCAAGGCATTTGAGACTTTGGCTTCTTTTTTCATGATATAAGTTTCCTTGACTTTTAGATTATCAGGGTCCTTCTTCTTGCTGTGGAAAGTCGCCTGCTTTTTCCTTGGTTCCTTGGTCTGAACCAGATTGGTGTTAGCCAATTGCTTGGACAGTGTGTCCACCTTCAGTTGAGCCCGCATCTGGTCCTCAACATATATTTCCTGCAAGAGATCTTCAAGGCTGATCTCTAGCTTCTTCCTATGCATGTTTGCATAGAACTTACTCCACCCAGCGGGGAGCTTTGAGACAATCCCTCCAACAACGAACTTGTCAGGGAGGGGCATCGCCTCGTCTTCCAACTTCTATCGCAGCTTCAGAAACTCCTTCACCTGCGACAGCATAGACTTTTCGTCCTCAAAGAACCACTTGTGATATTTTTCAACCACAAATATTTTACTACGGTTCTTGTCTTCTTCGTAGAGTTTTTTTAGAGACTCCCATATGTCTCTAGCGATATTCTTCTTAGAATAGGATTCTGCAAAGGAATCCTCCATAGCATTCAGGATAAGCAGCCTGCAAATGCTATTTTCTCTTCTCCACTTGGCCTGAAGTTTAGTAGCCGCAGAGATTGCGTCAGCAGACCCAGTATCTGGAACGGTAGGTTCCTCTTCAAGAAGCACGTGATCCACGTCTCTGAGTTAAAGAGTGAGAAAAACTTTTCTCTTCCAGACTTGATAATGCTCTCCATCAAACTTTTCTAATTTGCAAAAGTCAGTATTGAGGAGTGAAGCATTAACGTTTTCTATCGTAGCAATAAAGACTTGAGATTGTTAATGCCGGGGCACAATTTTTTGATGGAAAACAGAGAATATAAAACAATTGTAAAAACAATGTTTCAACACAACACTTCTAGGAAGGTTGTGTAAGTATAACGAAGATCTAAAAAGATATCGTTATGATATTACGAGAATCTAAAAAGATTTCGTAATCACAGCAGCGAAGAAGATGATAGGCGAAAGATGGAAGATGGCCTGCTGGGTTGAATGATCACCGTTGCTCAAAGCTTTATCCGCCCTACACGAACAGCTTCCAGGAACCAGCAAGTTCGTTGGAGAACTTGGAACACTTCTAATCTTTTGACTCCTCGGAAGGACACGAACTCCCGTACAATAGCAACGCTGGTGCGGTGCCTTTTCTCTCTTTCTCTCGAAGGCTGCAGATCAAAACTGTGTTAAAGAACACGTCTGAATTCTCTGTTTACTTGTGCTAAAGAACACTTCATAAACTTTCTGGTGGCTTCTCTTTCTATTCTGTAATGAGCCTTGAGAGAGAGGATGCCTTATATAGGCCCTACAGCAACTGGACGGTTGCCACAAAGTTAGGGACGTGGTAATAACCACCCCGAACATGTAGCAACCGCCCAGAACATGCAAACGTACGTTCTGCTGCCAACTGCTCACACCCAGCGCTCCTTGCACTTTGCGCGACAGAGCGCGCACTGAACTGCACACACTACACGCACTGCACGCACACATGGCAAACCATGTGCACCTCCACACCACATGTGCATCTCCAATAATAGCAAAGCTAATATATAGAGATACAAACTCTTTGGCCTATCCGATGTGGGACTAAATTTTCTAAAGGAAAGGCCAAAACTCTAACAACCTATAGTATATACCTCTCTCTCTCTATATATATATATATATACCTATAGTATATACCTAAGTAGCCCAGGGTACCTAAGTAGTCCTTTCAGGCATATATGTAAATAAGCTATCGGAACTTTCCCTTTATATGGCTTAAGATATGAAGTCCAGGGTATACTATGCACCATATTACCTGGAAAGTCAAAACTTTGTTCAAAAGTATTTTTTTTAATTTTAAATTTGAGATAGTGATTCTTCTAAGCTAGAAGTATATTATTAGCAAATTGATCAATTTCATATGTTTCCATATTCCTACTTAAAGAGATGGATATACAAACACATCCTAATTAGCTTTTGTTGTGCTTTATTATTTGATCTGTGAAATAAATGAACACAATATTAATTTTATTAATGGATAGTAAGAAAGTCATACAACTATGAATATATAGGGAGAATGGATCCATATTCAAACATGAGATATGAATCTGAATATGAATAGGAAAATAAATGTAATCTAATGAATCTGAATGGGAAAAGAAATCTAACCCTAAACCTACCTAATCTTAACACCCCTTTAAACTTATGATGGGTCAAACAATATGAGTTTGTCCAATAAAAACTGAAATTGCGGTGCAGGGTGTGACTTTGTAAAAATATTTGCCAGCTGATCAACGGAAGTCACATATGGTAGAGAAATAGTGCATGCCAAAAAATGCTCACGGACGAAGTAACAATCAACCTCAATGTGCCTTATTTATTAATAAAAAATGGATTATTTGTAATATGTAGCACTCTTATTGTCACAGTGAAGTGGCGTAGGTCCTGTAGGAACAATGCCCATATCAGAGAGCAATCGACTACTACAAAAATATTGGTATTTAGCGACGGACATTTCCGTCGCTAAAGTCGTATTTTCCATTGCTAAATATGTTTACCGATGGAAACTGGACGTCGATAAACAGACGTCGCTATAACAAATATGTCGGTAATCCGTCGCTATAACGACGAATTACCGACGGAATCACCGACTAAATACAGCGACGGATTAGCAACGAACTATAAACGTCGGCAAACACAGCGACATATTAGCGACGGATTATCGACATTTTTTTGTGAGCCAAAATACCAAAATTTTCAGAAGCTCAGCGACGAAAATTTTCGTCGCTGACTCGTCTGATATGCTTTTGGTGTCAGACAGAAAGTTAGCGACGGAAATATCCGTCGCTAAACCGTCGCTAACCCGAAAATATTTCCAGATTTTTGTCGCTAAT
This sequence comes from Iris pallida, assembly GCA_029216955.1. NCBI lineage: Eukaryota > Viridiplantae > Streptophyta > Magnoliopsida > Asparagales > Iridaceae > Iris > Iris pallida. The sequence continues at coordinate 1,620,638 of JANAVB010028620.1, forward strand.
TAGTCGGTAGTCAGTCGCTAACCTGCAAATTTTTTATACTTCCGTCGCTAGATAGTCACTAAATTTCTCATTATTGCCTGGCTAAATTGTTCCAGCTTTGCTCAAACCTGTGAATATAGATATACATTACTCAAATGATATACATTAAATATAACCCCAATATATACAAAAATTAACCCAAGCACCAATATATACATTACATTGAACTCCAATTGCTTGTCCAAACAACTCAAACAGATACAAACTCGTCCAACAGTCGCAATATAATACATATACACAAATATGTTCAACAGTACATAAACTTATCGATCAAATCCCTAAAGTTCATACAAACTCATCGTCAAATATAATAAAAAAAACAAAAATCAAACTGACGGTGTAGGAGGTGTAGGAGGTGGCGGAGGCATAGCCGACCGTCCGTATGCATATAACGGCCCCATGACCAAAGTGACGATCCACTGTACGTCCTGGACAGGAACTTCTGGAAGAGTCGGCGGCACGACAAGAGGCACTGTGGTCGGAGGAGCAGTCGTTGCCGAAGGCGCTGAGGTTGAAGCTGGAGCCGGTACAGTGGCAGCAGAAATTAGATCTGCTGTGCTTAGAGCTCCGCTCATCTGGCTCACCTGATCCTGTAGGCCCACCAAAATCTCTGTAATCGGTCTGTGGAGGTGGAGGTGAAGATAGAAGAGCTCTGGAATAAACGGACGGCTGGGATGCCAACGATACGGTACCGTACACGCTGCCCCCTTTCCCTCTACCGACGGCTTGTATCCACAAGTCGTTCCTCACAGCCGACGTCGGTGGCTGACTAGTCCCAGCTCCCCCTCGGCAGTCCCTCCTTCACTGACTCGACTCTCTAAAGTCGCATATGTCTCCTATATTTATATAGGTGAATAGATTTAGAGTTAATATTGGTATTTTAGTTACTATTAAGTGTTGTTATGGTTACGTTCTCATACGTCTCCTAAACATTTTTTTGATTTATAATGCTACTTAGGGTTATGATTCATAAATATAGTTAAGTACGTAAAGACAAAGAAGAAATGTATTTAGATATAGGACTTGGAAAACTTACATAGGCTTTAGTCGCCCGATCATCTACGAGCTTCCTATCCTTCTTTCGCTTATGGGTACGGTCGAAAACTTTAGGAAAGTCCACGGCGTTCGGATCTCCGCCTGCCCTGGCGACCTCCTTGCACTGTAACAATTAAACATCAATTTATAACTAAACATTAAAATTAAACAATCGAAGAAATAAGAATCCTCACCAGCCGTCGATAATGCTCTGAAATTGGGATGGATCCACCCGTGTGGTGACCACCCTTAGTACGGGAAGCCTTTGTCTTCTCACACTTGGCCTTATAGGTCGGAGTGTCCATCTTCTTCTTCTTCTTTTTCATCTCCTCCTTGAATTCCTCATTCAACCACTCCTTACGAAGAGCACTATTTATTAGAGCCAACGCCTTCTGGTCGTTGACCATATCCTTCAACCTCTTGCTGGCGACGAACTTGTAGCACTTCGGTATCGTCTAATCACTGTGCGACGGCCACTAGAACTTCTGTAAATAAGGACAAATAAAAATAAATGAGCAAATATTGGAGTATATGTTGTAAACAAAGACGATTTTATTTAGACATACCTCAAGCATCTCGAGCCAAATGAATCGTCTATCAAGTGGGATGTCCCCGAAGTTCAGATAGGGAGCATGGAATTGACGACGCATCAACTCTCCCAAATCTCTACCAGCCTGGACCAGAAAGAACATAGAATAAACAAAATAATGTACAATTAGATAATAAATAGAGTATGAATAAATGTGTCTACTAACACTTATATACTTACGTCGTTTCATCGGCCCACAGCTCGGGACGAGTGATATTGGCTGGACGCTCTGACAGAGTAGGAGGGTTTGCAAATCCTGGTCGACATATGTACACTCCACGGTCGACCAAAAGGCCAAGATATGGGTTCGCCGTAGTAGGAGCGACAGGTGTAGTCTCCGACGTAGAAGACAGGGAACCAACACCGATGCTGAAGGAATATTAGGGCTAGCTCCGCCGACCGAAGAACGAGTAAACGGTGGAGATAAGCCATCCTCTTCATAAACCAAATCGTCCTCGCTAACTCCTCTGCGATCTGCAGCCGGAGTACTAGGAGGAGTAGGAGGGCGGGTCGACCCAAATCTTCGAAGTCGATGCGTACGGCCTTGTCCCACCATATATAAATCTGAAAGAAATAAAAAATAATGTGACGATACAAATAATCAATGCAAATCTAATAGAAATTAAATAAAGGTGTGTTGATACAAATAATTAATACAAATCTAATATGTAATACGTACTAATTTTCTTCATTTTCTTCGTAATCCGAATCTTCTTCATCTTCATCTTCATCTTCAAATTCTTTCTCCCCATCCGAGACACCCATTTTAGACTCCTCTATATGAGGTAAGTCCTCTATGTCAAGCTCTTCGTCAACTATATCATCCTCTACAGTAACGTTAACCTCCATGTCGTCAATGTCGGCTAAACTCATATATGTTGGTTGAGGCATGACGACCTCATCCTCCTGGTATGCTTGATCTCCAATATTATATGTATTTTTTGTAGTTTTGCATAAAAACACCAATCACGAGTAGTGCATCGTCGACTAGGATAACTCGTGTAGTACACTTGGACCGTTTGACTAGCCAACACAAATGGTTCGAAACCTACATATCTTTTTTCGTATTTTATATCAATAAATCCAAACTGTTTGTCAATTTTCCATCCTTGCTTGGGTGTTGTGTCAAATCGATCACATTTGAACAACACAATTTGGGTATCAAAAGAGTAATCCAGCTCTACAATATCTCTTAGAATACCGTAATAGTCAAATTTTGGACCGACGTCGTAGACTTAACCCCTTACACAAACTCCAGAATTCTTTGTGTAATTAGCCTCATCATCAAAAAATAAGTGATTGATAGGCTTATCAGTGGTTCTAAATTTGAAGCCATTAATGGTATATCCATCCCAACATTTCGCCCTCTTGCTTGGTCCGATAGCTAGTTCTCGAAGTCTTTCGTCGGTCAATTGTGTGCCAGGATAAAAAACCTAAAACATCATGTATCATAACTCATTAGGACAAAAGCCCTTTCATCGGTCAATTGAATTTAGAATAGTTAAAACTTACTAATCCTTACGTAGTTATGGAACTACGACAAAAACTTTCTGTCAACCTCTCTAGCAAGATCATTATCATCAATGCTAGGTCTCTCTATTTTTATCTTAGCTCTAAAAATACTATAATAAAAACGAGAAAAGATAGAGAAATTTTTACAAGTATATCACAAAATTGGATTATAACATAGCAAAATTATGTCTCTTACTTCTCTATATCTTCCATCTCCTCTATACCACTATTTAGGCAGATATACCGATGTGCGGCTTCAAACTCATCATCCTCCAACCAACGTAACTTAGAAGCACTTGTAGGCTTGCCACCAACATTGAAGATAGTGCAGATTCCATGATTCGGTTCATCGACCTCACCTTCATTATTTATTGGTGCTCTATTCCAGTTTGTTCTGACATGAGTATCGAAGTAGATTGAGAAAAAGTTTGAGGCCTCCTCAATAATATATGCTTCATATATCGAAGCTTCTACGTGGGCCTTATTGCCCATCTTCTTCTTCAGGTGATGTAGATATCTATAAATAATATATTCAATATTAGATCTATTTGAATAAAATAATTATTAGTACTAGATAATTAAATATTTTATACCTCTCAAATGGATACATCCATCGAGAATGGACGGGAGCACCGATACGTGCTTCATATGTAAGATGAATCGACAAATGTTCCATACTATTAAAAAAGCCGAGAGGAAACACCTTTTCTAACTTGCACAATGTCAATACAATCTTCTCCTCAAGTTCAAATATGTGTTGCACCGTCAACTTACTTGAACACAAATCTCTAAAGAATATAGATAACTCGGCCAGCGGACCCCATACTTGAGAAGGCAGCATCTCTCTCAGAGCGATAGGAAGTAAATGCTTCATGAACACGTGGCAATCATGACTCTTCATCCCTATCAGCTTGCGTTCGTTGAGATCGACACATCTTGCCAAATTCGACACGTAACCATCGAGGAATCTTAACTTTGTAATCCAATTGCATATTATCAATTTATCATCCTTACTCAGTGTAAATGGTACTGAGGGCTTGACCCAGCTACCATTAAATCTTCGTGTTAGATGCAACTCTGGACGCCTGCAAATAATTTCCATGTCCTTTCTTGCTTTGGGATTGTCTTTCGTTTTTCCCTTGATATCCATCACTGTATTGAAGATATTGTTGAATACATTTTTCTCAATATACATGACATCAAGATTGTGTCTTATGAGATTGTCCTTCCAATAAGGTAAGTCCCAAAAGATACATTGCTTCGTCCAATTACGGCTATGTCCGAATCCTTCTAAGTGATGGCCCGAACTCGGATCTTCCTTTACAGTCGGCAAATCTTCTACCTCTATAATGCCCCAGTCCTAAAATACAAGGACTAAGTACGTAAGCATGCCAGCTGTATACATACGAAGTATATGGAACCCTCGTATATATACATAAGTTGTGAAATATAGAAAGCCATCAAACTAATCTCATCCACGAATAAATATATCATAAAATCAACTTGTAAATGTCATTTGTACAAAACGTTGGACGGAGACAAATCCACTACCAACTAAAGAAAGAGATATACATAGCAACGATGGAAGAGTCGCGCGAAGCGAAGACGATCCAAGAGCTAGCATCGCGAAGGTAGATTGTAAGCTATGGCCTTGGCTAGAGTACCTGCGAAAATTATAAAAAAATACACCTAGAAAAATCACCAGGTCCTCAGAGGGACGTAACAAGATACAAAAAGAACATGCCATTATAACTGCAAATGTAAGTACTATAAAGCTACAACACAATTAGGTCCATAACTATGTAAGTGATATCCACTTTGAGGACAACGTTCTACGCAGGGGCTGTAGGAACAGCAGAGTAAATAAAGAATGGCAGTAAGTAGCGCTCATCCGAGTCACTATCGGCTATGGGCAGTAAGTAGCGCTCATCTAAGTCGCTATCGTCCCCGGGGCAGTAGGTAGCGCTCATCCGAGTCGCTATCGGCCCAAAATGTATATAAAAGTAAATGTAGCCCTTACGCTAATAGCTGTCATCTTCCCCCAATGATACTATACATGCGTCGTAACCACTACACACCAACACATGCCGCTTCCACAATACTGTTTTATACCTAATAACTGTCAAGTCTTATAACATGCATCTATTGACAGTTATTTCCAACGCATACGCATGGGAGATCAGCCAACACGCAAGTAACCTCTATATGTTACTCACAACTCACATACAACTCGTGTACAATCGTGACAAGTTAATAACACACTAAATTGGCGGTAGTCCCTTAACTCTAGGTCCACATGCAAAAGTGAAAATAATAAACTGGAATATAGATACAATAACTGAATAATAAAATACAACTAAATATAAGCAGTAAATGTGGCAAGGTATCTTGCCTGGTGTGACGCCTGGTATGGTGCGATTGTTCCGAAAAAGTCTCAGTTTGTCCAATAGCCGGGGTTGAGGTGAAGGGGTCCAAAATTCACGAGAAGTAGAATGCACGATCAGTCGTAAACAATGGTGATAATCTTGGAGAATTTGGAATAAAAGAATACTCATACTATTTAGAAAAATATTTATGCAAACTATACTTATTACTCCAAAAATATTTTTAGGTAAATATTTGTATTCGAAAATTCCTTATAACTTACTTTATGATATGAAACTATCTTTTTATTAGCCATGATATTTTAGTTAGAAAATATTAAACTATATCTCTATTTATCAAGATACCTTTAGATAAAGCTTTGGAAATCTAAGAAGTATCATTTCCGGCAAAATCTAAAATTTGTAAAGTATACATTTATATATATATTTATCCCTTAGGCCAAACTTTATTTAAAAAAAATAAAATAACATAATAAATATATTTAGGCTTCAAAAATATAGTTTTGAAATCGCATATGGGTAAGCCTCCAAAATTAGAGTTAATAAATAGTTTTAAAAATATATTAATGAAATATAACTCACAAAAATTACTTGTAATACTGTCACGACCCGCTCCCGAATAATCGGATACGAGTCGGACACGCCCAGCCTTTGTTGTTAGACACAACAAAGTAAGCTGTACCAATCTAGGGAAACTAACCAGATAAATATGAACATGTATGAAATCACAGCATCTATAAATGTGTCCCCATATCCAGAGTAAAGATACAATATCTGAATTATTACATTCCAAAATAATAGAAAGTCTACTAGTCTCAATACATGGAAAGATAATAGAAAACTAATGAAGTACTAGGCTCCTGCAGCCTCTAGGTCAGAAGCAGCTCCAGCTGGCTCAGTAGGGAAGGCAATATCCTGTCCATAGTAGGTGTCACACAAAGCCTCCATCTCACCTGCAACATATCCTATTTAAGAGCGGAGCAAGTACAATTCTAGGTAATGAACAAGACATCATGATATGAAAGTACAAGGGAACATGGAAAGTACAGGAAGAACAGGTAAAAATGCATGAAAGAAACAGTGTAAAGTACATGAAAGAACATGAATGTAAGAACATGAAGAACATGATATGTAAGCACCTGAAAGAACATGATATCATGGAATCACAGGAAATAAGTACAAGGTAATCTCCTGAACATGTGTGTAATATATTTGAAATATAACTAAATATGTGACCGGCTAGGGTAAGCACATGAAAGCACCTGAAAGCACATGAATGGTGACTTAGGACCCGCGTGCACGATGCGGGGCCTAAGCTAAAACACACCTGAGTTGTTACTTGGGATTGGTCACATAGATAGTATATTTCCCTACCCCAGATACAAGTAATAAGCACAAGAGAACAAGAGCACCAGAAAGAACATGACGTGTTGCAATTGTGTCACTCAAGGAAGTACAGGGAAGATACTGTAAAGTACAAAACCGTAGAGTATACTTGCCTGGCTCCAGGAAAGTACAAGTAGGCAATAGAGCTAGATATCCTCCTGTAGGAAATAATGATGTGCACAAGTTGGTTAATAAACAGCTAATTCTAAATGGGTTTATCAAGATTCTATTCACACTATATTTTCTATAACATAAACCTTAATTTCTAGGGTTTCCTATAGGGTATCAATATTACTCTCTATCCTAGACTAGCAAGAACTTATAATAAACTAAAACACATGATGATATGATTATGACAAAACTTAATACTAGAACAAGAGTTGATTCCATTATTTCTATTTAAACCTTCATATACTTAAGTAAAAAGTAGAGTAAATAATCCATAACTTAATGAATGACACTTCCAAAACTGAACTTATCTGAATTCCAACATCCCATTAGGATCCTGTCATAAAACAGGGCTTGGTATATGGCTTGGGTCCTCAATAACATTGTATATTGTTCCAGGAAACTATAATTCACAAGGGACCCCAAAAGATTTACTCATAGATTATACCAAAAATAATGATTTGAGGACCCAGAATAAATGTTCAGCTGAGAAGTGCTTATCTAATTCTTGGGTTCAACTAAAAATATGGGTCATTTGGAAAATGATTCCAGGTTAACCATAACTCATAAACTCGGTTTGAACCTACTTCCTAGGATTAATACTCCTTTCAGTTCCAGGTCCCATAACCTATAAAGAATTCACAAGTGATTCCAACAACTTAAGAAAACTCTAAACTCACTAATGATGCTATCTCAATTCCCTGAAATTCAACTGGAACTAACAGGAGAACATCATCTCAGGTTTTACATTAAATGAACCCTTGAGAATGTCCCAAGTTCCTGTGTTCCTGGACTTCACAAGTCTCAGATTTCTGAGACTTCAAGTCTCCTGATTACAATACTTCTCAAGTGTCTCAACATCATGAGACTCTCAGATTTCTGGGAAAGGAACCCTTCATGATTTCAGTCTTCATAAAAACCCAAGTTTCTGAGAATGAAACTCTAGTTTCTGATTTAGCCAAGATACTCTATCAGTCATCAGTCCAAGTTAAAATATGGGAAGAACCAATACCTAAACTGGGAACTTCATGAGTTATTCCCAATCATCTTTTAAGAATGGTCTGAACACTCTCAGTTTTTTCCTGAGAAAGAATTGACTCTCAGATTTCTGAGAATCCTCTGAACTTCCCAGTCAGTACAAGGTTAAACCCTTGTTCAAACTCAGGTTCCTCCTTATCTGAATCATGAACTATCAACATACTAAAAAAATATTACAACCAGGAATGCCAAATAGGTACATATTAATCTAAGTAGGAACCATCATAGTATTCAACATTTGGCTTCTTCCATATCAACCAGTGAACTAATCTACCCAGGATTCCAAAACCAATCATATTCTCCATCATGGATGATATAATGAATCCCAAAACAAACCAATAAAATATTAGTTCTGAATTCTAGCAGATATCAGTCTCCAGAACTGCTACTCCTAGGCATAATAACTAGAGTAGTTAAAAACTCATATCAGCCCTAATAATTATAGCACAAACCATTTACTAGGCCTGATATGGCTTAAACACTACTCCAACACTCAGCTGAGTTAGGTGAGTACCAGCCCTAGTAGAACTGATACAATCAGTCTAAGTAGAACTGATGTATGTCAGTCTCTACAGGATTTCATGTATCAGTCCTTATTAGGACACCAACCTATCTCAGAACAGGGCTTATGATACACTAGCTAAAATGGAGACTAAAGTATGATCTATTCATCTAAAACAGAGAACAGGTATAGAAAATACTGCTACACTAATTAATCTCAAGTAACACTCGAACTGCTACCACATTCTTCCTTATCTTAAAGTCATTGATACATAAATTTCTAACATATATCAGAGCTTGTCATTTGTGTTGGAAAATCATAACTGATCCTACTAATGACAAGTTAACCAGAATCCTAAACCAAGCACAATGTCCTTATAATTAAACTGGTTAAAGAAATACCTGAATATTGATCCACAACCCTGCTTTCCAATTGCTGTTATGATTCCCACGTTCTTACTGACCTAGATCTGGTCAATCGAAGGAACAATAAATCATGGTTCATAACATAAATTTCTGGTCAATGATTCAACACAGATTGATCCAGAAATTCAAGAACATCATCAAGAAACTTATAGATTTAAACGTATGGATTCAGCCTTACCCAAGTCTCAGGTTTCTAAATCGACCAAGAACAAATCGAATCAACAGCCAGCTCCTAGATCCGATCTACAACTCGTCGTAAGAAATTTGGATCAAAATCAAAAGAAGAACACAATTTCGAGATCTAACTGGTTTTGGTAGTTCTTACCTAACCAATTGGTCGAGCAGTCAGCCTATAGCAGATCAAACCAGGAACAATATCCTTCGAGAGGAATCTCAATGGGAAATGGATCAATTGGATCTAAGAAAATACAGGGATTAGGAGAATATCAAAACAACAATTAGATCTGCTCTAATGATCCAGTACTTACTGATCGCCGACTCGAAGTATATCTTATGTCGAGTGCTAGACCTCCGTCCACCTCGCCGATGGTGTCTTCGTCGCCATCATCCTCCTTGTCTCCGCCATGCCTTCGCTTGATTGATAATGGAAAATTGATTTCGATTCTTGAGGAGCTGGTGAAGAGAATGGGTGAGAGGAGTAGTATATAAAGGAATCGGCTGCTGGTAATGGCGCCAAATGAATTCTCCTGAGAGAATTGGTCGATTTCAAAATCAAGGAGAATAGTTAGTTATAGAAGCTTAAGGAACCTTCATTCCTGATGCTCATTCAGGACAAGGAAATGGGCCGGGTTTGAACCTATGGGTTGGGCTGAACACAATATATTGAAAAAAAAGAAAAACAATATAAGCAATAATTTAATTCATATGGATAATATAATATATATTATTTTTTTTAAAAGCTAAAATTAATAATTCAAGAATGTGGAAAAAATTGGGGTTACAAATCTCCCCTCCTGAAAAAATTTTGTCCTCGAAATTCAAAAAAAAAAAATCAACACAACTCCCAAAATTCTCGAAAGATCCAACATCAATTTATTTATTGAAAAAAAATATAAGATTCCAAGAAAGATAGAATACAATCAAATCAACCAAACAGGTTGGGATAGCGCTCCCGCATCTCATCCTCGCGCTCCCATGTGGACTCTCCTGGAGAGTGGTGTCTCCACATGACGCGAACGAGAGAAATAGTCTGGTTCCGCAGACGCTTCTCTCTCCGGTCCAAGATCTCTACTGGCTGCTCTTCGTAAGTCAATCTCGGGCCCACCTCCAGCTCGGAATAGTCCACCACATGGCTCGGGTCTGGGATGTATCGTCGAAGCTGGGATATGTGGAAAACATCGTGCACTCCCTCCAATCTAGCTGGAAGCGCTAGTCGATACGCCACCTCGCCAATCCGCGCCGTCACGTCGAAGGGTCCGATGAATCTCGGACTGAGCTTCCCGCTCCTGCCAAAACGAATGGTACCTCTGGTCGACAAGATTCTTCAGAAACACTCTGCTTCTAGCTGCGAACTCCGGTGTCCATCTGCTGTTGTCCGCCTAATGCTTATGTCGATCCATGACGCTCTGAGCCTTGAGTCCAAGTACACATAAGAAGTTCGGGATATCACGCTTTGACAAGGATCGAGGATCAAATAGTCACGAAGTGGAAGGAATTTCAATTACAACTTAGAGGAGCAACATCATAAAGACACAAATATTAAGTATGATCAAAATCGATAGTTAAACACAGGTAGACTTAGAACAAGATAGAAAATCATGGTCAGATGGACATGACTTAAGATCGAAGTTTAGACAAGTCACAAACGAAGTACGGAGTCACAATCTGGTAATACACAATTTGAGGAATTCAATGATCTAACGATAAAATGCTAGAAGGAAAATTAGCAAGGGTTGATTGAGAAAACGTACGAAATACTCAGGAGATATAGTATCAAATCAGGATAAACGTGCAAGGGTTTGTGATTCTCAAAAACCAATAATCATATAAAAAGGGATATAGTTTCCATGGTGTCCGGGAACATATAGCTACTTGAAATCACTTTGCCTAGAATTCCTACCCCGCCAGTATATATCTGACTGCAGTGGACTTTCGGCTCCGTGACTCAAATAACAATATGTCACCGAATAATCAGTCAACCTTATCCATTTTCCAACAATCATTAACGAAGCAACCCAAGAGATCAAGGTATGAAGAATATGACAAGTCTCGACAATACTCGAAAACCTATGGGTGTCTGAAATCACTTCAACTTAGAGTTCCTGCCTCGCCAGTGCGCTACTGGCTGCTGTGAACCCTCAGTCTCCATAATCCAGCTAATGGCTGCAGCGCACAACTGTCATGCCATAGTAGGTCATCAAATAGCCTCTCGACTTTATTCCTAGGAATTTTAAAAGAGTTTCAAGGAGTTCAAAATGAGTTTCAATAGTCTAAGTCACGGAATGGTGAAGTTACCTGACTGTTTGAATACATGAGTTTATTAGGTACTAAAAATAACAAGGGATCCAATTAGTGAGTACAAAAGGGCAGCCAGGGAGATTTAAAATTTCAGACAGGACGAAGTTTTAAATTATGACGGAACATCAACTGATATCTGGAATGGTAACAAGATTCTATATATGGGACATTATCCCGAAGGGATAACAGAGTCTTGAAGGATGAACTAAGGCAAGGTATTATATAGGAGACGAGTTTCAAAATAAGAATAAAATCCCGTACTGGAAACAAGTTTCAATAAAATCTCGAATAACAATAAAATCTCGAGCAAAAACTTGAAGTAAAAATAAATTCTCCAATAAGGTACACAGTGAAAATAGAAAATCAATATCAACTAAGTCGCGAATAAGAAGTGAAATCTTGAACAGAATCTCGAACAGGAAGCAAGGTTACGAACAGTGATTTAGAAAACAGGGTATCAATAGCGAACAAGAAACATGTATCAAATCCTGATTATGAAACGATTAGAACTTCAATAGGAAATAAGGTCGAACAAAGTTGTGAACAGAAATAATTTATTGAATAGGAACAAGTCTCAAGTAGTGACAAAATCTCATAGGGAATGAGCCAAAGTTTCAAAATAGAAAACAAAATCTTCAAACGATATCTCGAATAGGGCTGAATCTCATGCAAGTGTCAAGATAGGAGTGAAGATTTAAACAATGTTTTGATTGGGGATAAGTTCGAAATCAAAATATCAATAAGTAAATAGAAAAAATATCCATAAAACAAGCAAAATCTTATATAGGAGACAAGGTCGAAACGAAGGAGTGGACAAACAACTCTCGAATAAAATCAGAGTCATGAATGAAAAATAAGTCTCATATAGAGAATGAGTCAAAATCTTGAATAGTAAATGAATCTTCAAGAACCTTCAAAGGAATCTTCAACAATGTCCTGAATAGGACGAGACTCAACCAAAACTTCGAATGAGGAACAGGATTCCAAAATGAAATCTCGAGAAACGATTAATTATCAATTAACACGAAGTTTGATAAGGAAACAAAATTTGCAAATAGGAGCCAACATTAGGAAACAAGGCCAGGAATGATGAATATGAAAACGGTATCGAATAATGAATTTCAAACAATTATCGATTTGTGGATCTGAAACAAGCCAAAACAGGAAACAATATCTCAAGGTAAGTTTCGACATCAATCAAGATTTCAAAAATAGAAAAGAAGTTTTGTAGAAATGATCTGGATGCTAAGAGGATTTTAAAGGAGAGGCTGGATAGCTAATCAGTTACATAGTTTTTCCAACCATGCAAAAGAAATCTTCTGTCTTCAATCTGTCTTCAGCATTTCCTCCGGGACTGGAATCACTTCAATCTTCTTCACTGTCCTGACGTAGACTGGTCCATGCGGTAATGCTCCATATAGTTGCTGAATCTGGAGAGGCGGGTCCTTCTGCTGCGGTCCCGGTGCTCCTCGTGCTTGTTCTCGGGCAGTGCGATCAACGATCTCCGGACAATCTTTGGCTTGATGGGCAGACGATCCGTAGAATAAGCATAGCCTCCGTCTTTTGCGGCACTCCTCGAAGCGATGTCCTGGATGGCGGCAGGAAGCACAATTGGTCAATCTGACGATGCGATTGAAGAAACACTGTCCGAGTCTGAGGACGCTTTGTGAATCCAGGCTATTTGTTGTCATAAGTCTTCATGTCTCTCATGTGCTTCAGCTTCTCATCTTGTTGTATGCGCTACAAGCTGGATCTCCTGGTTGGCGACTTCAATCTTCGGAGGAGTCGGATCCTCACATGCTGAGATAATCTTCAGTGGCGGCTTCAGGTTCTCGATCTGCTCCTCGATGCAAGATATGTGCTCAGTGTCGGAGAAGTCCAAAGGTCTGGAAGTCTGGAAAGCATAAGTCTCTTCTGGCTCAAAAAGTGTATCCACAAATCTGACTTGGAAAGGTGGCCTGCTTCTTCTGGTTGTCAAGGGACTCTTCAGACGTCTCCGTCAACTACGTACTACCCATGGGGATAGTAGAGTGATAGAAGGTAGTTGAAACTCGGAAACGTCAAGTTCAGGTGAATTGACAGTTCTGGTGTCGCATGCTTTTGAACTATCTGCAAAACAAAAAACTGTTAAAATAACCTAGACCTACATACAACAAGTGTTTATAGAATATCAAATTACCTGATATACCTGATATACCTGATATACCCTTATTTCCCGATTTTTCTATGCTGTGATCAAGTTTTCCTAGTGTAATCAAGTCCCCCAATAGTACGCTAAGTCCTAGGTAACATTAGGATAGACCTGCATGGGCCACCACTAAAAACATGTCATGACCCGCTCCCGAATAATCGGATACGAGTCGGACACGCCCAGCCTTTGTTGTTAGACACAACAAAGTAAGCTGTACCAATCTAGGGAAACTAACCAGATAAATATGAACATGTATGAAATCACAGCATCTATAAATGTGTCCCCATATCCAGAGTAAAGATACAATATCTGAATTATTACATTCCAGAATAATAGAAAGTCTACTAGTCTCAATACATGGAAAGATAATGGAAAACTAATGAAGTACTAGGCTCCTGCAGCCTCTAGGTCAGAAGCAGCTCCAGCTGGCTCAGTAGGGAAGGCAATATCCTATCCATAGTAGGTGTCACACAAAGCCTCCATCTCACCTGCAACATATCCTATTCAGGAGCAGAGCAAGTACAATTCTAGGTAATGAACAAGACATCATGATATGAAAGTACAAGGGAACATGGAAAGTACAGGAAGAACAGGTAAAAATGCATGAAAGAAACAGTGTAAAGTACATGAAAGAACATGAATGTAAGAACATGAAGAACATGATATGTAAGCACCTGAAAGAACATGATATCATGGAATCACAGGAAATAAGTACAAGGTAATCTCCTGAACATGTGTGTAATATATTTGAAATATAACTAAATATGTGACCGGCTAGGGTAAGCACATGAAAGCACCTGAAAGCACATGAATGGCGACTTAGGACCCGCGTGCACGATGCGGGGCCTAAGCTAAAACACACCTGAGTTGTTACTTGGGATTGGTCACATAGATAGTATATTTCCCCACCCCAGATACAAGTAATAAGCACAAGAGAACAAGAGCACCAGAAAGAACATGACGTGTTGCAATTGTGTCACTCAAGGAAGTAAAGGGAAGATAATGTAAAGTACAAAACCGTAGAGTGTACTTGCCTAGCTCCCGGAAAGTACAAGTAGGCAATAGAGCTAGATATCCTCCTGTAGGAAATAATGATGTGCACAAGTTGGTTAATAAACAGCTAATTCTAAATGGGTTTATCAAGATTCTATTCACACTATATTTTCTATAACATAAACCTTAATTTCTAGGGTTTCCTATAGGGTATCAATATTACTCTCTATCCTAGACTAGCAAGAACTTATAATAAACTAAAACACATGATGATATGATTATGACAAAACTTAATACTAGCACAAGAGTTGATTCCATTATTTCTATTTAAACCTTCATATACTTAAGTAAAAAGTAGAGTAAATAATCCATAACTTAATGAATGACACTTCCAAAACTGAACTTATCTGAATTCCAACATCCCATTAGGATCCTGTCATAAAACAGGGCTTGGTATATGGCTTGGGTCCTCAATAACATTGTATATTGTTCCAGGAAACTATAATTCACAAGGGACCCCAAAAGATTTACTCATAGATTATACCAAAAATAATGATTTGAGGACCCAGAATAAATGTTCAGCTGAGAAGTGCTTATCTAATTCCTGGGTTCAACTAAAAATATGGGTCATTTGGAAAATGATTCCAGGTTAACCATAACTCATAAACTCGGTTTGAACCTACTTCCTAGGATTAATACTCCTTTCAGTTCCAGGTCCCATAACCTATAAAGAATTCACAAGTGATTCCAACAACTTAAGAAAACTCTAAACTCACTAATGATGCTATCCCAATTCCCTGAAATTCAACTGGAACTAACAGGAGAACATCATCTCAAGTTTTACATTAAATGAACCCTTGAGAATGTCCCAAGTTCCTGTGTTCATGGACTTCACAAGTCTCAGATTTTTGAGACTTCAAGTCTCCTGATTACAACACTTCTCAAGTGTCTCAACATCATGAGACTCTCAGATTTTTGGGAAAGGAACCCTTCATGATTTCAGTCTTCATGAAAACCCAAGTTTCTGAGAATGAAACTCTAGTTTCTGATTTAGCCAAGATACTCTATCAGTCATCAGTCCAAGTTAAAATATGGGAAGAACCAATACCTAAACTGGGAACTTCATGAGTCATTCCCAATCATCTTTTAAGAATCTGAACACTCTCAGTTTTTTCCTGAGAAAGAATTGACTCTCAGATTTCTGAGAATCCTCTGAACTTCCCAGTCAGTACAAGGTTAAACCCTTGTTCAAACTCTGGTTCCTCCTTATCTGAATCATGAACTATCAACATACTAAAAAAATATTACAACCAGGAATGCTAAACAGGTACATATTAATCTAAGTAGGAACCATCATAGTATTCAACATTTGGCTTCTTCCATATCAACCAGTGAACTAATCTACCCAGGATTCCAAAACCAATCACATTCTCCATCATGGCTGATATAATGAATCCCAAAACAAACCAATGAAATGTTAGTTCTGAATTCTAGCAGATATCAGTCTCCAGAACTGCTACTCCTAGGCATAATAACTAGAGTAGTTAAAAACTCATATCAGCCCTAATAACTATAGCACAAACCATTTACTAGGCCTGATATGGCTTAAACACTACTCCAACACTCAGCTGAGTTAGGTGAGTACCAGCCCTAGTAGAACTGATACAATCAGTCTAAGTAGAACTGATGTATGTCAGTCTCTACAGGATTTCATGTATCAGTCCTTATTAGGACACCAACCTATCTCAGAACAGGGCTTATGATACACTAGCTAAAATGGAGACTAAAGTATGATCTATTCATCTAAAACAGAGAACAGGTATAGAAAATACTGCTACACTAATTAATCTCAAGTAACACTCGAACTGCTACCACATTCTTCCTTATCTTAAAGTCATTGATACATAAATTTCTAACATATATCAGAGCTTGTCATTTGTGTTGGAAAATCATAACTGATCCTACTAATGACAAGTTAACCAGAATCCTAAACCAAGCACAATGTCCTTATAATTAAACTGGTTAAAGAAATACCTGAATATTGATCCACAACCCTGCTTTCCAATTGCTGTTATGATTCCCACGTTCTTACTGACCTAGATCTGGTCAATCGAAGGAACAATAAATCATGGTTCATAACATAAATTTCTGGTCAATGATTCAACACAGATTGATCCAGAAATTCAAGAACATCATCAAGAAACTTATAGATTTAAACGTATGGATTCAGCCTTACCCAAGTCTCAGGTTTCTAAATCGACCAAGAACAAATCGAATCAACAGCCAGCTCCTAGATCCGATCTACAACTCGTCGTAAGAAATTTGGATCAAAATCAAAAGAAGAACACAATTTCGAGATCTAACTGGTTTTGGTAGTTCTTACCTAACCAATTGGTCGAGCAGTCAGCCTATAGCAGATCAAACCAGGAACAATATCCTTCGAGAGGAATCTCAATGGGAAATGGATCAATTGGATCTAAGAAAATACAGGGATTAGGAGAATATCAAAACAACAATTAGATCTGCTCTAATGATCCAGTACTTACTGATCGCCGACTCGAAGTATATCTTATGTCGAGTGCTAGACCTCCGTCCACCTCGCCGATGGTGTCTTCGTCGCCATCATCCTCCTTGTCTCCGCCATGCCTTCGCTTGATTGATAATGGAAAATTGATTTCGATTCTTGAGGAGCTGGTGAAGAGAATGGGTGAGAGGAGTAGTATATAAAGGAATCGGCTGCTGGTGATGGCGCCAAATGAATTCTCCTGAGAGAATTGGTCGATTTCAAAATCAAGGAGAATAGTTAGTTATAGAAGCTTAAGGAACCTTCATTCCTAATGCTCATTCAGGACAAGGAAATGGGCCGGGTTTGAACCTATGGGTTGGGCTGAACATAATATATTGAAAAAAAAGAAAAACAATATAAGCAATAATTAAATTCATATGGATAATATAATATATATATTTTTTTTAAAAAGCTAAAATTAATAATTCAAGAATGTGGAAAAAATTGGGGTTACGAATACTAGTAAATAATACTATTGATATATTCATATTCAATAATAATAATAATAATAATAATAATAATAATAATAATAATAATAATAATAATAATAATAATAATAATAATAATAATAATATGTAGTACAACAGCTTGTGTTGTTCTTCTTATTTAGGCATAATAGCAAGAGTTGTAGTTCAAGAGAAGCTAAAAAGTAATAAAACAGAAAAAAAAGGCAATAACAGAAGCTAAACAAAACAAAGAAGTAAACTAAAACAAGCATAGCTGTTCTTAGTTTTTAAAGAAAGCAAGAGAGAGAGAGAGAAGAGAGGGATGGGAGTCAGGGAATTGAGAGAAAGAGGAGAAGGGTTACCGAGGTTGCTTGGGGCGTTGGTGGCTCTCGATCGACGATGAGGTCAGCGGAGCGGTCACTCGAGTCGACGGATACAACACGTCAGCGCGACGATGGCGCAAGGTCAAAGCCGGAGGGGTGCGACAAGGCGCTGGGTTCACTCGCCGACGGTGAAGAAGACCGCGACGGTCAGATCTAGGCGGCACGGTTGCGCGAGGGATGCGGAAAGGGGAGCCGCACGGTGGTCGACATGTGCGGGAGTCACCTTGCAGTTCGCCGGTGAGGTATGCTACGGAGGAGGGCGATCGCGGCTGCACGCGAGAAGGAGGTGAGGGTTTTTCCTATTTTTGGTGCTTTTATGTGATGGTAGCTGTATGTGGGCGGCACCGGCCGACGATGGCCGTGGCGGGGGCTGTGTTGTTGGGTGGTGACGGATTTGGGTGTCTCCGACAGTTGGAATTGGTGGTGGTGCGTGGTGAAGGGGGGGCGGCCACTCCGGTTGTGTTGGCCGAAGGACGAAGCTGGTGGTTAGGGGGTATGGTTGTGCCGGAGCTTCGGGTGATGGCAGTGGTGTCAGATGAGGAGTTCGGGGCTGTGTCAGCGGGCATGGTCGATGTCGGGGGGTTGCGGATGCGGAGAGGCTGGGTTTGACTTCGGGGCTCTGGGATTGGGTTTCATCGTTGTCGGGAGTGTCTGACACGATATGGGTTAGTGTCCAGGATTGTCGGACACGGGGTCGAAATCTGTATATGTAAAAATAACGGATAGTAGATGGAGAATGGCGACGATACCGATACGATGCACATCTGGATTGTGGTGGAAATTGGGTTGGTAAAATCATGGAGAAAAGAGAACAAGAGGGCTCTCCTTATATAGGAGGTGGAAGCCCTATTTCGATAAGGATTGGTATTGTTTAACTCCCCATTAGATATCTCACTTTTAGTTTAAATTAATTTAAAACCGATTCAATCAAAAATCCAATCCGATTTAAATCTATACATATTCAAATCCAAACTTAATATGGATAACTCCCACATTTAAATTAAGTTTATTAAAAGCAATAAAAAAAATTTCAAATTTAAATAGCCATAATAGTATTAATTTAAATAAAAAGGATTTCAAAATAAATTTTTGTACATAATAAAAATAATAAATCATTTCAAAAATTAAATTAAATAAAATATTTTTTAATTAATTTATCAAATTTATTTAAATAACAAAACACACATAATTTCGAATATCATCTTCGAAATACTGATATTAAACCATTCGAAAAATATAAATATATATACTCGCGTGCAAATATTTATAATTCATGATTTTCTAAATTACTATCATATTTGAACTATAAATTAAAATAAACTAAATTAATTATTTTGGAAAATCTGACGAGACGCTTTATAACTTCAGGCGATAAAGTATTTATCATGCAATCTTTTAAAAACTATATCTTTATGTAATAAAACATTTTCTAAAAAAATATGTACCTCGCACATATTCGCACTCGACGAGCAGATACGAAAATGTAAGTTCGCACGTGACGTACAAATTACGAGAACGCGAATTTGTACGCGACGTATAAATATAAAGTACAAAGCAGTTATCAAAAAAATCGTAGTAGAATTTAGGGGGTTTACAACCTCTGCCCAAATGATATCTTCAGTCAATCTCAACGGGGGAGGATTTAGTTCCTGTTTACTAGCTCTAAAGGCGTCTCTGTTCCTTCTCTGTGGATGCGACATTGGAAGGAACTGATGATGGCAATTAAAAAAACAAGCTTTTTCTCCATTCTGAAGGCGAAATGCCTTACTCTTTTCCATACATATCAATCTATGATCCGACCAATCTAAGGGACATGGGATGCTACCCCAATCTCATGAATTTATTCCCAATCCGAACAACTGAATTATCATCGTCTACCAATCCGAAACTTAGGCAACCAACCGACATTCTAGGGTCAGGTCTATCTACCCGTAATCATCCTCGGGCTATAACCAAAGAAGTTATTCTAGACTTAGCCACAATAGAAAAATCCATCCAACAACTCTTATGGGTCAATCTCAAGCCATAATATAAAATTTATCATTCTAACAGCCAAAATTTTGACTTCCACTTGTATAATCGTGTTGTCACATGTTCGATCCAACTTGTATTCTCTTATTGTACTCAAATTGTGTATATTCAATCAGGCCAACTATTCCAAGCCATAATCCAATATTGATACTCAATAGTCTATCTTTTACGATCTCCATTTTCCACCTTTCCAACTTGTCCTTAATCCCTATGTTTTTAATTCATCCGTTCGGTCTGTACTCCTTAACCAATCAATAAGGCAACCATATAATTATATCTCTTCCGAAAGCATTCTCTATGAATTTTTTGCTAACACCAAACACGATCATCTCTTAGCCATTCACGTTAACCATCAACATTCATTTTGCATTATCTCCTTATGATTCCATAAGAAGATTCGTTATCTGTGCACCGATCCAATCACTATATCACCAATCATCTAGTATTCATATATCGGTCATCTTAGTGGATGTGACATAAATCATGCAGCTAAGTCATAATCCAACAATTCAATATTCCACCAACTCGTTATTCATGTGACAACATTATCTCCTGATCGACAAGGTTTTATTACATAATGCTACACATCGATACTTATTTGTATTCTTGCCATCAGGGTTTCATAAGGAACATCTACTATTTTATGCAACAAGGGGCAAGTGCTCATTCTCTATGCCTCAAAATAGTCAAGGGTCATAACTTGTTAATTCGGGACACATCTAAATCCCTCAAGCACATATGCACATATACAAAGAATATATATTTCTTAAAGTCCATTCTCTATATTTGGGTCATTGAGGCAACATTCTGCATCCTCTAAAGTATTTACAACATCTGAATAGACACCTAATATTACCGTCAGCCCGTTGATGTCCAATATGAAATTCTATCTACTCAATCCCTACATCATTCAATATTTGGTCCACATTGTTCTCCCAAAATCTTTTTGATAGCAGCACCCTATCATCGTTACCGAACCTACAATCCTTTTTACCCAGCTGACTCAAGTCACTGCCTAAATTTATAATTCATACCATTCCCAACCAAGGCATCTACTTCACACTTCTCAATTTCTCGTTATGTAACATAACGCTAACCATCAAAGTCTTACAATAGGTCATCCATACCCAATCATCAAGGGACGTACATAGACATCATACATCAGTCGTAATACCAGCTATGACTCGATACTACCCCATACCTTACAGGTAGAGCATCACTATAATATGAATATGATCCAGGGAAATCTTATCACTAAGAGGGTAGAGACATATACCACTCGGAACTCAAGCCATTTCTGACATAATATTTCTTTTCGTACCAAACCAACATCCATTCTGGATTATCCATCCCTTAATGGCTCTGCTGACCATAAATACTAAACCAACTCCCTCGAGCCTGAAACATAACCAAGCCAAAACACATGAGCCAACTCAAAATGTCTGTCGATTCTCATTCACTGAGGTTCATGCACATTTTTTTCTAATATACCATGCCATCACCTACTACCGATTGTAACACAACAATTGACTTCTATGAATCCCGCATACAGGGCATCGATCGCATATTACCAACTTACTATTGCATCGTATCATTGTTATTTTATTTTGGTATCCTTGAGAATTCAATACAGCACACATATTATAGCCAACATATTTAAACTTATTGAATGGAACACACATTGAGCGGCCAGGAGGACAAATGAATTTTTAGTCAAAATAGCAACTTAGAATAATTTGGAAGCAACATTGAATAATCGTGGATGAAACTTTGAGCCACCGTGGAAGCAACTTTTATTCATCGTGGAAGCAACTGTGAGAATTTGCGGAGCAACTTTGAGTCATCGCGGAAGCAACTTTGAATCATTACAGGAGCAACTTTAATTTGAAACTAATCGAGAAAGAATCAAAGGACATAAAGTCGTGCTTCAATTCCATTATGTTATGTCCTGGTTTCGGAGAATAAAAAACTAGTCACTGAGCGTGATGTCGTACAAATCTAGATTACACTTGTGCAAGGCAATACCTTTATAGCTCCTTGTATTTCTCAGAAGACAATGATATTGCAGCAGAATTTAAGCAGATAACTTGAAGTCATAACAAGATATGAAGAAATATGTCTATTTATTGATATTTTCAACAGATTACATGACTGGAAGCGGAATACAAAGTTTACAACAGATTACAATGGCTCTTGAATAACCGATTAAATTACTTGTCATTTAGGTTTACAACCAAACATACCTACTTGGCTTACAATAAACTTGCTGACTTGGCTTATAATCTCACTGGTTCATCTGAATTACAATGTTCTTTACGTTATGTCTTGTATAGCAGAAGATATCATCTTGCCGGAAGAGCTTATGCACACCCATCCGATTCATCGATTCCAAGCACTGATCAAACGATTTTCCCATGCACGAGCACCTGTAATGACTAATAACTCACTCTGCCTACATAAGACATCATTAGCATGCAAATGTCATAGGCGACACTCCATCTTTGACTATATATGGTATATGGTTTCCTTTACAGTCCAAGTAGCTAGCCTTATTGAAAGTCCTGAGTTACCGGTGCCACTACTTCAGCACTATGTAATTTCGTTGCCCCTTTCAATGCAAGGTAGTAAGCCCTACTGAAAGTCCAAAAATTTCAATGTCAGTATGTCGACACCATCCTTTGTTCTTCCTAGATTGAATCTGTTACGTGGCCCCGGAGTGCCGTTCGAGGAACTATACCTTGTGCACAAATTGTTCATGACCATGCAAGTATATGCAACTTAGCTATAAAGAAACAAATAATGTATGGTAATAGAAACTAATATAAATATGCCACAGTTCTCATCCGTCTTGCACAATTGGCTTGAGCTGAAGTTCGCAATACCAGCTGCCTAATCCAGGGACTTAATCATCCTTCCCATATCTTTGGTATGAGATATTCTCTCGGATCCTAATATAAACAAACTCACTGCCCAGTCCTTGGGTCTTATTATCTGTATTACCATCTATTCATCGAGCCAAGGCTCGATATACTCACTGCCCAAGTATTTGGAACTTTTTCTTTACCTATCATGTATATTATTGCAACATTACAAAATTCATAAATGATTCACAACATTTTACGATCATGTGATTAATTATCTTTTATTATCTTTCTGGGTTTCATGCAAGATAACATCTAGTAACTCAACAAGAAATCATAACGTAAAAATCTTTTTATTAAGCGTGAAGCTAAAGGATCTTCGAAGGACTCACACTACTCACATTATCAAAATGGTTCTTGTCACGATCGTATTGCCTTCCGAGCGATCCTTCTGCATATTCCTAGGTCCATCAAACCAACCAGCCCTCATAATGCACCGTGTGGGTTGGGACACTACAATCGTGTCAAATGTAATACGAAAAAAATGCAACACCATGCCTAGTGTTGAAACCCGATGTCTACATACTAACATCGGAACCCAAATACAATTCGGATGCTAAGTATCAACTAATATCTTACGTCCACAATATCTAGAACTAAGAAATAAATAAACAACAAAGAAAAATAAATATGTATTGAAACTTTGGCAAGGTACACTTGCATGTATCTTTAAGTGTGCGTACAATGGTCCGACCATGTATCTCCGATCATGTATCTCTGGTCACACCGTCATGAACTCATAATAAACATCAACCATAAATCAACTATCGCACTAAGCACATCATGCAACATCCATATTTCCATCACAATACTCTAACTAGTTTTCCAATGTACAGGTCTAGTCTATACACTTGTTTAGATAGTCACAACTCTATTAGTAACATGCTAAAATACGGTTTTTATAACATAAAACATATATTTATTAATTCTACAATACATATAAAATAAAATTTCAATCATATTCTATTCATATCATTTACATGAATATATACTAACTAGTTGACAAATTCAACTAGCCGCTAAATGTCGCCATTTTTCGGGTTGTTTAAAAATATACAATTATGCAAAAAAATTAATTAAATATTCTAAAATAATATTTGTTTAAAAATAATTTCTAGAAATCAAATCATGAGTTTTCATGATTTTAAACACCAAAAAGTTATGGTAATTGGTTGTACAACAATGAACGCAACAACTACGAAGTTTCAATGGAATTCGACGACAGAAACGATGAAGATTTGACCACAAATCTACACAATAGAAAAATTAATAGACATGAATGAGGGGTTAAAAAAGGATGTTAGTGTGTTCACCAAGGTTCCAGAAGTGTTCGTATGGCTTCACAAAGGTGCGCGGACAACAGCTATTTTTGACATGGTTCAGTCTTGATACCTTTTCGTAAAACTCGTGCCACGAACAAACTGTTGCAATCCACGAGATGCGTATTTGAGGAAAGGTAGGGGACACATAGAGGTACGTAGAAGAGTTGGTTTGGCCGAGGTTTGATCAATAAAAATAGATGAAACATAGGTGCAAAATCAACCAACCTGTTAGTTCGGATTTTTTGTTACAACTGAGAATATCCTTTATTTGGCCTTATTATGACCAAACGAATAGTCGAGGCTTCTTGGGAGCTTAATAGGATTTAAGAGGGGTCTTTCGGGTTCTTTGTGGAGATGGCGAATCGTCAATAAGTGGTCGGGAAGCGGTTGGAAAATGGGCGGTGGCTGTAGGTGTTATCAGGTTCAACCTGAAGAAAGGGGAGGGGGTCAGGTTTTGATGGGTAGAGGAAAGGGTGTCGACAAGAGTAGGTTTTATATGTAGGGTTTGGTGGTTAAGAGGGTTAGGGTTTAGGTAGAGGTGGATTTGGTTGAGTTATATGGGTTTTTGTGGCCAAAATCCAAGTAGGTGAAGGATTGAATCTCAAAAAGATTGAGTGGGTTTCCATTTTAGGAAAGTCAAACTTTAGTCGGTTTGCACATGGTTTAAACTCAATATGGCTGAACAGTATTCAATAAAATCAATCTTAACTAATCCTATTAGACTTAGGTAAACCAGAATAGGCTTTAACACACTTGGTTGGGTTAGTTTCGAGTCAGGTTGGTTAAATGGTTCCGAAAGTAGGTCTTGTGTGACATTTGTTTATAAGTAGCACAAGGGAGTGGGATACTATTGGCATATGTATAGTAGACTCAAAATATATCAAACTATATATTTTTCAAAAGGTTTGGATCGATTTTAGAACTCCAATTCCAATTGGAAAATACATATGTTTTATGGTAAAGTATAAAATTGACCTTTTGACCCCAAAAGTTGTATAAGAAAACTAGAATAGAAGGGGACATGTTTGAGTAGGACATGCTACGCCTAAATGAAGATGGTCTCGTCTAGGTCATGAAAATAAAATTAGTTTTTGAGGAATTGGCAACTATTGTGCTTCCAAAGTCAAAGCTACGATAAAGGGTATTAATAGTGAAAACTGAAACATATATATATATATATATATATATATATGTATATATATATATACATATATATATATATATATATATATATATATATAGTATCCAAAAAAAAAAATATATATATATATATATATATATATATATAGTATCCAAAATTTAGAGGGTTTATAATCTACCCCTAGAAAATTTCATCCACGAAATTAAGAATATAACTTGAACTAAAACTCTATAAAATTTATGGCAATAAAGATAATTTAGAACCTAACCAGTATCCTTGAATAAATGCGGATAATGCTCACGCACGGAATGCTCACCTTCCTAAGTAGATTCTCCTAGGGAATGATGCTTCCATGCAACCTAAACTAATATAATAGTCTGCCCCCTGAATTTTTTTTGCCGGTATCTAGTATCACAACTGGTTGCTCCTCGTATGACAGATCGGGTCCTATTGTGATCTCAGAATGGTCAACCACATGACTGGATCAGTCACATACTTCCTCAACTGTGAGACATGGAACACATCGTGCACTTCCTCTAGAGATGGTGGTAACGCAAGATGGTAAGCCACTTCTCCAGCACACTCCATAATGTCGAAGGGTTACTAATCTAGAGGTAAGGTTTCTAACTTAGCTCTTGATTATTTATCCATGACTAACCACAGAGATAGGAAATTTCATAATTATTCCATGAACTATATTAGTCTATTAAGCTCCTTATTATACTTCTATAAGTCATATAACAACCTTTCAGCAATCTATATTATTAATACAAGTGCCCTAACCATTTTTAACCTACCTACTGGGTAAAGGTCGAGGTGGAGCTAGACTGATGCATAAACCTATTGGTCAACCTTCTAGTCTTGACCTTATATAAGTCAATTCAAGGCTAGTCTTACCATATATAGAGATGATTGTCTATTTTAACTCAGATTTTTCCTACTCCGTCTGACGCTATTAGTCCACCTATCATCCTGATATTATTGTTAGATAATAATTTCTCTAGTACCCCTAATCTAGGCCCTATCTTAGGCAAAAGGTAGCAGGATTCAATCTAATGATTCCATGATTGCTTGTTAGGGTTGGGACATATTGTATTCCATTCTGACTAACACCTTGGGAAAGTATCTATAAAATTTTACCCACCTTAGCTGATTACCTAATCTTGTAAAGCATGGATTCTTATATTCTTTTAATTAAAATTCATACGATAAAGGTTCTTCACAAACTTAAGTTTAGCCTTAAGTACCAGCCTTACAAAACCATTCTACCTGTAACAAAAGTCTCAAGTCATACTTTCTAAAGTCTACCACAAGGGTGGTCCTATTTTACATAGGGAACTATAACTAATATTAAAGTTCAACTGTATAATCTCTCAAATCGTATCTCCAATATTCAGAAAAACTTCTATCTTTTTCTCCCAACAAATCTTTATGGATATGTAAAACTTCTAATCCACCCTATCTATTTTAGCCGGGGTAGGAATGTCCATCCATCGATTAAGAGCGATTTCCTTCCAACTAAAATTCTATAAAATGAAACGCCACTCTGTTCTAGTTGGCTTTTCTAGCAGAGATGTTCTACCCTACATCATACATACCTTAGATAATCACCCTCCTACAAAATATGCTACCTCTATAGCTTTTTTTCTATGTCAAAATATATTCAAAACTATTACAACTGTTCAATGTACTGGTGAACACCATGTTCATCGAATTCATAAACACAGCAGGTGCATTCATCAGTCCAAAGGCATCACCAAAACTTTTAATGGTCGTAGCGAGTCCCGAATGTTGTTCTTAATTATCCTCTCTCCGCACCTTCGCCTGATGGTATTCCGATCTTAAGTCAATCATTGGAAAATTAATTTTGCTCATATCAGCTAATCGAATAGGTCAATGTGAGCTATACCTCGGGCTACTAGAATGATCATGGACTACAAATGATCAATTAGTCTGAAGATGACTAACAACGACTTATGTTAAAGTATAGGCTATCTATCAAGGTTTTCTAAGAATGAGACTAGATAATCTTTAAAGTCATGATATAGCTTATGCCAACTTAATGGTCCTATATCTTGATTCCAACCAGTACTAATCAATCTCCAATCGTTGCTTCTAGCTTCATGGTGTTACCACTAGGAATGCAATCTGCTAGGTCCTAGCCACCTTCGATGGTCTTTAATTATTCCACCCATTTATAGTATTGCTCCTACGATCCTTCCCTCTCTATACCCCTATGTGCATATTATTCCAACATAATATTTCTAACTATATGCCTATTAGGTTCCTAACTACCCTGTACCGACGAAGGTTTTAATATTTCTATAGGTTACCAGTCTACTTAAGGTACAATTTCTAATTCTACTCTTAAAGCCTTGGTTAAGTCTAACCATAGAGGTTAGGATTACTAAAATCAGTCCTTAATCACTATGTCATTCTCCTATAGGCTATCAAATATCCTTAATAGTATGATTAACAACTCTCCCTTTCTAGTCTATAAGAAGCCATGCAATACTTACAAGTTTGTCTACTAGGTACTGAGGTACGTTAATGTTAGACATTGCTTGTATGTTAATGTTAGACTATGGTACAACCTATCATCACGTACATATTCCTTTGATAGGAATATCCCTGGTAACGATCCTTCAGGACACTGTCCAAAGTAACTTTATTTTCTAACATATGCATACTATCACGATTTCTATATCCTTCGAGTGAAAATTTTCAAAACCTTCGTGCAACCATAAAATGTATATAAGAATCCGTATCTATCTTAAGTACAATACCTTATCGAATCATCATATCCATAACGAGACATCCAAATCCTTTCAACTATAGTTTTTCATGTGGGTGATCACATTCTATTTAGGGAACTGTATCTAACTCTAAAATTCTACTATATATTCTACCAATCATTACAATCATTATGATTGAGAAACATAACTTACTTTCCTTTCTCATCCCCAATTAAACTGTGTTATACCTCTAAATCATCTCTATCTAACATAAGTACTCTAATCCGTCTCTATCTGTAGTGCCTTGTTTCCACTCCGTACCCCGTTCTCCATTGCGACGTAGGGAACGTGCTTATAAAACAATGTCGCTATCGGTTGGTCGGAACCGATTGAATTAAGATCATTTCCTCGTTATGGAATGGCTTCTTCGGAATCAAGTCCCATATTAGCGAGTTACTCTTCGAGGATGTGGCTGAGTCAGGAGAGACCTCCCGTTGCTCTGTTTTCAAGCCACACTTGCTTCTTTGGCTTTGGGTTTTCTGAATGAATTTTCGTGAATGTTTTCGATGGATTTGATTTTCTTGCATTCTTCGAACTTTGTATTTCGTATCTAACTCGGAATAGAAGGGTAAAGTAGTGATCCATTATTTATGCGATTTTAGGTGATCATGTAGGTGCCGTCTAAGTACAATTGACCTCTTTTTCTTGCCTCAGTTAAATCAAGGTGAATGGCTGACCCTTCTCTCCCTTGACCCTCTTACTTTCTAAACCAATCGACGACATAATATAGTAGAATGCTTATCTTTATAGAATTCAATCAATGACTGTTGTATGATTTCTCATGTGCACTTGCTATAGAACTGCTATGCCATGATTTACTACATGCTTACTTGTTATGCCTGATATAGAACTGTGTTAACGAATAAATCAATCAATGAACGAATGTTGCCACGATAAGGCGAAACACAATGTAAATGGCTAAGTTTCTTTTGAATAACTAGTTCAGTCTTGTGTAGTCATTGGACAACTTGTGCATAAGGTATAGTTTTCTCGAATGGTAACCCGAGGGTCCACCAAACCGATTCGACCTAGGGAAAACAGTATAGCTGTGCTGAATCCTAGCACGGATGATTCGGGAACTTTCTGCGGTCTCGCAACTATGTTGAAAGGATCATTGTCTAACCAAGGCTATAGTCTAGGATGGTTTGTTATGCCAATGATCTTCACATAATTATACAATATATTAGTGATTGATATTGAACATGGAAGAACATGGTATGTTTGTCGGGCAATGGCATGCTCTTTTGTAGGTAAATTGTAACATAGTTATGCTACTATGCCTATCGAATGTTAACATGCAAATTTACTAGGTTGGTTAGAAAGATCACTAAAATTATTGCATGCTTTAACATACGTCTTGAACCAAATGAGAGCATGGAATTTAAATTAGCGACCCACTACTATACGGCAATGTACTGATTCTCGCTCTCCACAGATGCTCCGAACCAAGAAGGTGTGCCCAAGAACTGAAGGCCACACTTGGAATATTCTGAAGCCTTGCTCGTGCTCGAAGGCTTGAAGTTGTTTTTTTTTTTTACACAGTTTACTACATCAGTCCAAGAAATATGGCTCGAGTTCCCTCGATACCAGACGGCTGAAATATTTTATTATAAAAAGTAGGATGTAATGTATGGAACGACTATCTCATCAGTGTTCATTTTGTAATCGAGTCAAGTTGTAAGCCCATGCGACAACTATTATAATAGATTCTTGTAAACGATATTTATTATCAATGAATGAAATGTTCCTTCTGTTTCAAATATGTTGGTTAATTTCTCTGTGTACTCTATTAGATGTTGTATTTCGAAAAACCTTATGACTATGTCTTATGCGAGAGCAACTTAGGTTCGTACAACATCACGTCCAGGGGGACGACTATCGATTCTTCGGAATCGGGGCATGACATAATGGTATCAGAGAACGTCATTGAGTCCTTGGCCTTCTGTCTTGCGTCTTGAACCCTTAACCTCGTGTCGAACAGTTGAGTTTAAAAGAATAAGTCTGTAATATTTTTGAGACTAATGTGAGTTTCTTTCTTAATTTAGAAGTCGCAGAACCTTTGTGATCTATTCGAGCACTTCGAGTGGCTCTAGCAGCTCGAAGGTCGAACCATCAATTAACCCAATGGAGCATATATAACAACGGGATGATGCCTGACAAATACAGTTTGAGAACAGGTTTGTGGACTAATTCAAGATGTAGCAGAAGAGCTTGACACTTTGCAACAAATCGTCTAGACAATCGCGGTCAGTAACAATCATTCTGCGACCGCGTCTGCCGTAACAAAGCCGACGAACCAACATAGCCAAGTCGACCCTATCAAATGTCAGCATGCACTTACGAAGTATACCTCCTCCGAAATCTCAAAATTCAAGAAGGTGTACAATACTTCATTAAAGGGAACCGAGGATCCTTGTGGCGCTCGACTAGATGGCAGAATTAGTAGACCAATTTGAAGCACTCGGTATGGACGAGTCAAGATGGGTTGCTTGCGCTCAAGGGAAACTTTGATTGAACGTGCACGACTGGTGGGATGTGCAGAAACTAGCGATCCTCTGAGATAATGAGACGATGATGATCACTTAGGCCAGATTCCGTAAAGCATTCGATCGAAGAAGAATTCCTTCCTCCAACAGTTCGTCAAGAAAAAGAGAACAAGTTCATGTAACTGAGGCAGGAGAATATGATAGTTCGCCAATATGTGTCTGAGTTCAATAGGCTCGCCAAGTATGCAAGAGCACTTCTACCTGACGTCGCGAGTATAATAAGACATTTCGAAGTGGGTTTGAGGCCTTCCATTGCTGTACATGTGACCGTTCCAGAGTATCAAACAGTACATGAGGCCCTCAATCATGCTATTCGTCTCGAGCCCCAGTATCCTCCAGCCGCTGTCGACATTGTGCATAATTCTCATCATAAACACCCTAGCTTTGTCGGAGGCAACAACGCGCCCAAGCATCCCATCATCGGCAACAAGGGCAGCTACCAAGGATATGACTTAGGGCTACGATATACCCGATGTAACAAAGAGGACACATAGCTAATAAATATCGAGTTCTTGAGGGAGGATGCTTTAAGTTTGATCAAATAGGCTACTACGTGCACTTCTGTAATGGTAGAAGGCCGAATCACCTCAATGTCCTCCACAATATCAACACTAACAGAATCGAGGTCCATCACCTCGAGCTCCTAAGCCCGTACTACCCAATGGTCAAAATTGTCGTCCCAATGCGCAGGGATGCGTCTATGCCATGACTCGAGATAAGGCATTCACCTCAGATATAGTCATGATAGGTATACTTCTCTTCAATGATAAGCCTGCTCGCATTTTGTTTTATTCAGGTGCCATACGTAGCTTTATATCAGCGAACTTTGCCTTTGAACACAAATTCCTATGACACCGCTAGGCCTTAATCTTGGTATTAACATACCATCGGGCATGTCACTACCTGCAAACTTAGGCTACAGAGATGTAAACATCTGTATCGAAGGTAAAAGGTGTGTCTTGATGTGATACTTCTAAATATTATGGACTACGATATCATACTGGAAATAGATTGGCTCGGCTCTTGCAATGCCACCATTGACTACGCATAAAAGAATGTCATCTTTTGCATACCTGGAGTGACTGAATTTTGCTACACTTGTGGTGAAGCATCGCCGACCTACATGTTGATCTAGAAAATTTTTACTCGGAGGATGCTGCATTCCGGATGCGAAGGTTACTTGGCATCCGTTCGAGTAGGCTGCAGAGACGTAATCATATGTATCGAAGGTAATAGGTGTATCATGATGCGATAGTTCCAGGTATTAAGGACTACGACATCATACCGGGAATGTCTTAGCTCGGTGCCTGCATTGCCACCATTGACTATGCAGGAAAGAAGGTTACCTTTTGCATACTTAGAGTGACCGAATTCTGCTACTCATGTGGTGAAGCATCACCGACCTACATGGTGATCTCGATAATTTCTAGTTGGAGGATGCTACATTCCAGATGCTGTAAACCCCCCAAAATTTTGCTACGATTTTTTAAAATTAATTTGGTATTGATTTTATTTTTTTCGTATTTGTACGTCGCGTGTGAGTACGTATATGCGAGGTAGTATATTTTTTTTACACAAAAGTTTTACTAAAAGACTTTCTTCATATGGAAAATAAGTTTATTTTTCAAAATAAGTATGAGGTAATTCTATTTGCTTATAAATTATAAAAGACGTCGTGTTTAGATTGCCAAAACTTTATTTCGTTTATTTATTTGTAAAAAGACTATTTTATTTTATTGTACAAATATAAGTAGCAATTTTAGAAAACTATATTTTATGTAAATATACAATTTGTATGCGAGTTGCATGAAATTAATTTCATGTCCACTTTGATTTTTCAAAAACTACTTGTAATTGTTGTATTCATTTATAAAAAGGCATTTCAGATATTTAAATAATTCTTATAATTTTCAGAATTCTCTATTAGTAAAATTTTGTTATTTATAGAAAGTTATTTTGAAAAAGTTGTTTGATTTATTATGGAGATTCAAATTGAAAGAGATTTTTATTGATATTACTTGAATAGTTAATTTAAAGATGGAAATTATATATATTAATTTGAGTTAGATTTATATAGATTTAAACCAAAATTGATTTAAATTGATTAAAATGTTTTAAATCAATTTAAAATTTATATGTGATTTATCTAACGGGGATTTAAACCCCCATACTCCTTATCCAACTGGGAACCTCCACCTCCTATATAAGGAGAGGCTCCATGTTCTCAATTTCCATCAAACAAATACTCCACCACAACGTAAAATTGTGCATCGTGTTTGTGCCTCCCTACATTCCCTATATTTTCCAGTACATCATTCCTTTCCGTGTTCGACATGCCGGACAAAACCTTGTTTTCGTGTCTCGCAGGACATAACCACCGATCCTTCTCTGTCGTGCCAGGACAGCCCCCGACACGATGACACAACCCTACCCCTACGCCTTTCCGGCAACAGCGCCACGACCCCGACTCAGACCACCCTCAACCCAACTCAACTCCTCCCCAACATCTATCTTCCGCACCCAAAAACTCACCACCATCATCTGACTATCACTACCACCATTCGCAAATCCCAAACTCCCCCTATTGACCGTCCACCTCAGCCCGACCGAGAACCTCCACACCATGTCAACTTCTCCGAGCCTCCGCGAGACCAGCCAAACTCCCTGTCGGATATTCTCTTGGCCGCTATCACCGCACCGCTTCCTTTAACACCTCCACCATATAAACCACCACCACCCTACTCCCAAAAACCACCAGCATGGCCCCGACCTGTGCCCGGCCATCCCAACGGTCTGGCCACCCCACACAGCACTCAAACCCCTCGCCGCCACAACACATGACCAACCTAAAAATGCCAGAACCGGCCACTTACCTGACCCAAGTCGATCTCCTCCGCCTCGACGGCGCACAGCTCGTCCCCTCCGTCGGTACCGAGTCCCAGCACGGCCGCTAGCGCTTAGATCTGGCCGTGCCAGCCTCGCCAAGCCCAGGCGGCCCTTTCTCCAGCAGCACGCGTGACCACCGTCACCTGCCGAAACCTCTCCGCCGGATCCGGAGCGTACGCCTCCACGCGCGTGGAGCCACCTCCGCGAACTCCGCCTCGCCGCGCACGCACATCTCCGACCTTACCACTCTTTCCCGCCGCTTATCCTCCCCGGAACTGCCAGCGCCGTCGTGAACTCCGCTCTGCCGCGCGCGCGTCATTCGGCTTCTTCCTGTTGGCACATTTTATTTTGATTATTAACAGCATCTTCGTAGTTTAGTCTTCTGTTCTTCAGATTCATATATTCTCAGAAGATCTACTATATGGAGCTCTTCCGTTCAGCGCAATCATCTCTCACTTTGAAGACTGAAGCAGTTACCGACGTTCCCTGCATAAGACGCCGTCTTCCTGCTTAGAGTCTTTGAGTCTGTACTAGTCTAGGTATATCTGTAAACACCTAAGGACGGATGACAATTAAAAAGCACAAGTCAAAAATCAAATACTTACAGAGCGGCATACCGGCGGCATGCTTCGGCATACCGGCGGTATACCATTTCTAGCATCCAGAAAGTTGCTGTAATAAATTGTCGACATACCGGCGGCATGCTACGGCATACCGGCGGTATACCAATTTTTGTGTCCAGAAAGTTGCTGTGACAAATTATCGGCATACCGACGGCATGCTCCGGCATACCGGCGGTATACCGTTTTTAGCAACCCAAAAGTTACTGTGACAAATTGTCGGCATACCGACGGCATGCTCCGGCATACCGGCGGTATACCATTTTTAGCAATCCAAAACTTGCTGTGATAAATTGTCGGCATACCGGCGGTATACCGAGTTTCAAATATTTGGTTTTTGAATTGCCCTGACTAGCATTAATGGCCGCATTTAATGCTCTCTAACGGTCATTAATATGACCATTACTATTTGGACGGTATACCGACGGAATGCCGCTGCATACCGACGGCATGCCGGTCTGTCTGTTTTTAGAGCATTAAATGCCACCAACTCTTGGTTCTCTTATAAAAGAAAGCTCTCTCTCTCTCTCTTGAGCTTCTTCACCAACTCTTACCATAAATTTTCCAACAACCAAGAGCTCCACCATTAATACTCTTCCAAGCTTTTCATTGTCATCCTCTCCCAAAGTGCTAGAGTATTAAAGAGTTGTACATTTCGATCTTCACGTGTTTAAAAGATCAACAAGTTCTCATTCTCTTTTGTTTGAAGTTGGCGAGCCTTTGTAAGAAAACTCGTGTGTAGAAGTTGGCGAGTCTTTGGATCCAAACTCGTGTTGAAGTTGGCGAGTTCTTCGGATCCAAACTCGTGTGTACTATTTTGTTAAATAGTAGATTAAAGCCGGAGAGAGTTCCGGGACTGGACTGCCTCAAAAAAGGATACCAGGATACATCCTTGCGTTTGATCTTTCTACTATTTACTTTCAATCGTCTTTATTGCATCAATTGTTGTAGTTAATTTTTAATTACCCTATTCACCCCCCCTCTAGGGTTCTACACTTCCGCCCTTCGACCGTTTCCACAGCCGCACACCTAGCCGGCTCTCAACCCTCCCATCTCTCTAGCTCTCACTCTTAAAAAAAATCTCTCTCTCGATCTCCCATTCTCTTCTCTTCCCTTAATTATTCTCTTTCCCCTTTCCAAGAAGCACATCAGACTATTGTTTCTTTTTTTACTTTCTTTTCTAGTTTTGTTTTAATATTTAATTATTAATTATTGTCATTATTTTATAGATGTTACTAGCTGCCATTAGTGATATTATTCTATAAAACTGTTAAACAAGTTTATATATACATGTATATTATTGTAAGTATTATTATTAATTGTTTATTTAATAATGCTATTGTTATTTATTAAAGTATATTAAAGTATTTTCTAAAATAATGTTACAATATTTTGCATCAATTATGGCTTTATAGTTTTAAAAAACTATATTTAATAGAAATTAGTTTTTAGCCAAAAAAACTATTTTTCTAAATTTTAAGTATTTATTTATAATATTTTGAATAAAAGAAAAATGTAGTTTTAATTATACTAGATTTCCGAATATAGTTTCTATTATCATAAATATTTTTTTAAAAAATATTTTTATATTTTTATATGCAAAAATCTCTCGCTTATCAATCTTGACCATGACTATTCCAATTGTTCCCTATCTTTTTGCAAAATCTTGAACTTTTCTATATCGTCCCTAGCTAATTTGACTATCCCGGACTCAATGACATGGCATGTCCCATCGATTGAGATCTCTTGCGTAGTTTTGGGCATCTACGACTATTCTGTGCTAATACAATCATACGCGCGTCAACTGCAACCAACTCAAGTGGACTATTGGGACATGCCAGAATACCGCACAATACCAGGCAACACCTCAGGCAAGACACCTTGCCTTTACTGTTTACTTTCTTGCTCAATATTATGTATATTTTATTTCTTATCAAGTTGTTCTTTCAAAACTATATGCAGATGAAAATTGCTATATTTTATGCAATTGGCTTAGAGTTAAGGGACTACCATATGTTTAGAGCATCTCATAAACTGTTACGATGTGCCACGGGTTGTGTGTGAGTTGTGAGTCGCATATAGCTTCGGTCTTGTGTACCGACCGTACATCGGTACGTACAGGCCGTGCGTTAGGATATTAATGCTAATAGATTTGTGTAGAAGACTTGACAGTTATTAAGAATTAAACAGTGTCGTGGAGACGACACATGTGTAGTATCATGGGGAGGAAGAAGACAGTTATTAGCGTAGGGGCTACATGTTCAGTACACACAGATTTGGGCCAACAGTGTCTCGTATGAGCGCTACTTATAACCCCGGGGCTGATAGTGACTCAGATGAGCGCTACTTTCTGCCCATGGTCGATAGTGTGTCTTATGGGCGCTACCTACTGCCACTCTTTATCCCTCTATGCTGAACACCTAAGCTCCTGCATAGAACGTTGTCTTCAAAAGTGCATTATTTTACCTAGAATGGTTAGGAACCTTTACTCATACATATTTTACTGTTGAGCTCTTACTATTCAGTTTATGGCATGATATTATGTGTCTTGTTACGTCCCTCTGAGGACCTGGTGATCTCTCCAGGTATGTGTTTCATGATTTTTGCAGGTGCTCTAGCTAAGGCCATGTCTTCCTTCCTCTATGATGATTGCTCTTGGACTCGTCACTTGCTTCGCTCGACCGATTCTTCCTTTGTATATTTTCTTATTCAAAATTTATTGGTAGTGGATATGTCTCCTCCCAATGTATGTACAAATGACTATTTGATTTTATCTTCATATTTGTGGATGAGATTTAGTTTGTCATGGCTTTCTTTATTTTACAGCTTATGTATACATACGAACATCTCATATACTAGTATGTATACAGCTGGCATGATACGTATCTGGTCCCAAGTATTTTGGGACTGGGGCGTTACAGTTGCTAAGGCTACTTGGCATCCGTTCGAGACATGTGACAAGATAGTACAACACGGGTTAAACCAACATTATGGTAAAATTCTCCGATATTTTTCTAGACGAGCTACCCATTATGCCACCTGATCGATAAATCAAATTCAACATTGATACCTTTTTCGACACCTGACCGAATTACAAGTTACCATATAGAATGGCCCCTGCAGAGCTGAAGGAACTCATGGTCCAGTTGCAAGAGTTGCTCGATGTCACGCCCTAGTTCCAAAATATATAGGAACCCAAGACATGAGCATGCTAGTTGTACGGTTAGAATAAGTATTCCCAATTTAATAGACTTATCCTAAACATAGTATGCTGTAAAGTAAACTAAATCTACTATATCACAACTATGTCTCAATCTATGATAATGAACAAAATCAAGAACAAACAATATATGTCATGGTCTACAGCTATATGTCTGGAATAGACCCGAAGAATAATATAGGTCTAGTAAAACTAGGCTAAATGAGCAAAATATAACAGAAAAGGAAATAGAAAGCATAAGAAAATGATAACTAACACTACGAGCGATACATGAACCCTGTAGCCAAGATCATATCATCCACCTGTCTATACTATAAGTTCAGTAACAACCTGGAGAGATCACCAGGTCATCAGGGGACTAGCAAGATACATAAAATAATACCATAATGAACTATAAATGAAACATGACAAGGGGTAATAATAGCTCGGGTCATAACATGGTTTCACATTACATCATCGAAATAGTGGATCACCCCTATAACCAAACAAGGACAAGGAGTGACCCACCATTCTGTGACAAGACACTATCCCATGCTATAACACAAACTGAACCTAACCATCTAGGTGTAATGCAAATCGAAAACTATATTGTAGAAGCATGAAATTTTAGGCGCATCCGAAGACCAAAGTTTCTATGCACCACAAACAATATTTACAAATAATAAATTATAAATATATTTACGTATATGTATAAAGTATAATTTCTAATTCACAAGAATTATATAGTTTGCCTTATATAACACTATTTTAAAAAATATAAATAAACCTTGTACATTAATATATATAAAACCATTATAAGCGTATATATCTATAATTCAATTAAATATATAATCAAATGCATACAAAATTATATTTAACCTATTTTGCTATAAAAATCCCGTAAAACAAATTCAAAATGAATCTACCGAGTCTGACACACTAACATAAGATCTACCAAGCAGGATTGGCTAGGTTAGGTCCAAATATATTTTCTAGTCAAATCGAATCCGAAATTACCTAATGAGTCTCCTGTGCCCTTCACAAATAAAAAGGGCATGAGAACTCGATTGAGTGGCACACCCTTGGAATGTGTGTCGTAGGCTCAAAATGTGTCAAAACCATATACTGAGTCAAATGGTTTTGATCAATGTCGAGTCTCGAACCTAAGTTGGAAGTTAGGTCTAAAATTACGATATCGATCAATTGGCCTAAATTAATCCGAAGTTGCATGAAGTCAAAAGGATGTTAGGGGACAGGTTTGGATGGGTTATGATATACTAAATTGAAGGTAAACCTGTCTACTACAAAACTCATGAAGGATATTTCGAGAGATGGGCATGTCTTGTTCTCCAAAAATCAAAGCTATAGAAAAGTATGCCTATAGTCATATTCATATAAAATCTAGTCTAAAATTTAAATATCTATATTAATTAAATAAAATAAAATTTGAAATAATATCCAAAAATTAGGGGGCTTACAGCCTACGTACCTTAAAGAATTTTGTCCTCGAAATTACAACAATTGTCCTCGAATTTTGTCGTCGAAATTAGGGGACTTACAACCTACCTACCTTAAAGAATTTTGTCCTCGAAATTACACCAACTCGTAGGATAAAGGATGCTAGTCATATAGGATTTCTATAGGTGGCTAATACTAAAGGGGTTCTAAATTATCATAATCTAGGTTTTCATATTCTAAACACATATCCTATCATTAAAATAATATGACAGCAATATCTTAAATAAGGTATATAGATGCTATATCGCATCAACATAGACGTACATCTATGGCTAGGTTTAGGCTAAAGGACTCTGTGTCACAACTTTGGTTTAGGCTAAAGGACAGCCCCCGACACGACGATACAACCCTACCCCTACGCCTTTCCGGCAACAGCGCCACGACCCCGACTCAGACCACCCTCACCCTGACTCAACTCCTCCCCGACATCTATCTTCCGCACCCAAAAACTCACCACCATCATCTGACCATCACCACCACCATTCACAAATCCCAAACTCCATCCATTGACCGACCACCTCAGCCCGACCGAGTACCTCCACACCCTGTAAACTTCCCCGAGCCTCCGTACGACCGGCAAAACTCCCTGTCGGATCTCCTCTTGGCCGCTATCACCGTACCGCTTCCTTTAACACCTCCACCATACAAACCACCACCACCCTACTCCCAAAAACCACCAGTACGGCCCCGGCCTGTGTCCGGCCATCCCAACAGTCTGGCCACCCCGTGCAATACTCAAATCCCTCACCGTCACAACACATGACCAACCCACAAACGCCAGAACCGGCCACTTACCTGACCCAAATCGATCTCCCCCGCCTCGACGGTGCACATCTCGTCCCCTCCGCCTGTGCCGAGTCCCAGCGCGGCCGCCAGCGCTTAGATCTGGCCGCGCCAGCCTCGTCAAGCCCGCGCGGCCCTTTCTCCAGTAGCGCGCGTGACTACCGTCACCTGCCGAAACCTCTCCACCGGATCCAGAGCGTACGCCTCCATGCGCGCGGAGCCACCTCCGCAAACTCCGCCTCGTCGTGCACGCACATCTCCGACCTCACCACTCTTTCCCGCCGCTTATCCTCCCCGGAACCGCCAGCGCCGTCGCGAACTCCGCCCTGCCGCGCACGCGTCGTTCGGCTTCCTCCGCCCTTCGACCGTTTCCACAGCCGCACGCTTAGCCGGCTCTCGACCCTTCCATCTCTCTATCTCTCCCTCTCAAAAAAAAATCTCTCTCTCGATCTTCCATTCTCTTCTCTTCCCTAATTATTCTCTTTCCCCTTTCCAAGGAGCACATCAGACTATTGTTTCTTTTTTTACTTTCTTTTCTAGTTTTGTTTTAATATTTAATATTTAATTATTGTTATTATCTTATAGATGTTACTAGCTGCCATTAGTGATATTATTCTACAAAACTGTTAATCAAGTTTATATATACATATATATTATTGTAAGTATTATTATTATAGTATTTATTATTAATTATTTATTTAATAATGTTATTGTTATTTATTAAAGTATATTCTAAAATAGTGTTACGTTATTTTGTATCAATTATGGCTTTATAGTTTTAAAAAAAAGTATATTTAATAGAAATTAGTTTTTAGCCAAAATT
The DNA here is from genome assembly GCA_029216955.1 of Iris pallida. NCBI lineage: Eukaryota > Viridiplantae > Streptophyta > Magnoliopsida > Asparagales > Iridaceae > Iris > Iris pallida. Next base: position 1,661,358 of record JANAVB010028620.1, read on the forward strand.
TTTTTTTTTCTAAATTTTAAGTATTTATTTATAATATTTTGAATAAAACAAAAACGTAGTTTTAATTATACTGGATTTCCGAATGTAGTTTCTATTATCATAAATATTTTTTAAAAAAATATTTTTATATTTATATATGCAAAAATCTCTCGCTTATCAATCTTGACTATGACTATTCCAATTGTTCCCTATCTTCTTGCAAAATCTCGAACTTTCCTATATCGTCCCTAGCTAATTCGACTATCCCGGACTCAATGACATGGCATGTCCCATCGATTGAGATCTCTTGCGTAGTTTTGGGCATCTACGACTATTCTGTGCTAATACAATCATACACGCGTCAACTGCAACCAACTCAAATGGACTATTGGGACATGTCAGAACACCGTACAACACCAGGCAACACCTCAGGGAAGACACCTTGCATTTACTGTTTACTTTCTTGCTCAATATCATGTATGTTTTATTTCTTATCAAGTTGTTCTTTCAAAACTATATGTAGAAGCAAATTACTATATTTTATGCAATTGGCTTAGAGTTAAGGGACTACCATATGTTTAGAGCATCTCATAAACTGTCACGATGTGCCACGATTTATGTGTGAGTTGTGAGTCGCATATAGCTTCGGAATTGTATACCGACCGTACATCGGTGTGTACAGGCCGTGCGTTAGGATATGACTGCTAATAGATTTGTGTAGAAGACTTGGCAGTTATTAAGGATTAAATATTGTCGTGGAGATGACGCATGTACAGTATCATAGGGAGGGAGGAGATAGTTATTATCGTTGGGGCTACATGTTCAGTACACACAGATTTGGGCCGATAGTGTCTGTATGAGCGCTACTTGCTGCCCCGGGGCCGATAGTGACTCGGATGAGCGCTACTTTCTGCCCATGGCCGATAGTGTCTCTTATGAGCGCTACCTACTGCCACTCTTTATCCCTCTATGCTGAACACCTAAGCTCCTGCGTAGAACGTTGTCTTCAAAAGTGCATTATTTTACCTAGAATAGTTAGGAACCTTTACTCGTATACATTTTACTGTTGAGCTCTTACTATTCAGTTTATGGCATGATATTATGTGTCTTGTTACGTCCCTCTGATGACCTGGTGATCTCTCCAGGTGTGTGCTTCGTGATTTCTTGCAGGTGCTCTAGCTAAGGCCATGTCTTCCTTCCTCCGTGATGATTGCTCTTGGACTCGTCACTTGCTTCGCTCGACCGATTCTTCCTTTGTATATTTTTTTATTCAAAATTTATTGGTAGTGGATATGTCTCCGCCAAATGTATGTACAAATGAGTATTTGATTATATCTTCATATTTGTGGATGAGATTTAGTTTATCATGGCTTTCTATATTTTACAACTTATGTATACATACGAACATCTCATATACTAGTATGTATACAGCTGGCATAATACGTATCTGGTCCCAAGTATTTTCGGACTAGGGCATTACATATTTTTGTGGTGGCCCATGCAGGTCTCCTTTATCACTTCGGTTACGTTACTGTACCAATGTGAACCTGTACATAGGATTAGAGTCTAGAATCTTATCCACCTACTTGATCTCCTTCCTTGACTTCAAAATTCGAAATCTAGTTACCATCCTTGAATTGCATCCTACTTGAACTCTTTCTACCGCAATCTTCACTTTCTCGTGCTTAATTGAGGTTAGGAAGATGACTAAACTAGCATATGTTATAGGTTAAACACATGGCTAGAAGGATTACATTGACTATTAGTATGCATTGAGGTCTTATTTATGTATAAAAGCATTTATGTTTCCTAAAAGTATGATCTTAAGGGTTAGTAAATTCTAAGTTGGGTAGTAGAGATGGATTTTATTTTGATACTACTAAAGGATTGATAAATTGAGAAAACAAAATATTAATTTTTGTGAAATAGTTACGATTTATTTGAGTATGAAATCGATATAAAAAAATCTTAAGATTTTAAATTTAGTGGTACGATTTACAAGTTTATTTAATTTTGAGTTTGAAGAATGATAGTAAAACATTGGTTTAAAATATTTTGGAAGATATGAAATCGATTAAAGGAAATTTCAAATTTCAAATTTATTTTTGATGATTGATTGATAAGATTATTTTGAGTTTAAAGTTGGATTGATAACATTAAAAACTTTGGGGAAAAATTTATTGGTGTTATGATAAAGGTTAATTTGAGATTGTTGGGAGGTATTCACGAAAGGACCAGTAGATTCTATAAAGAAAATAAAAAAAATTATTTTGAAGGTTTTAGAAATACTTATGATATATTAGATTATGAAAAAAAAATGAGGAGAGGAAAGGTGTTGACAATAATCTAAAGGGATACCTCGACATTTATTGAAGGAATTAAAATTTTAAAGTATGATTATACTTGGCGACATAAAATGATTTTGGTAAATTAATTTGAGAATCACATTGAGAATTGTTAAGAAAGCTCGAAAAATTAGAAGTTTAGACTTGTATTGATAAGAAACCAAGATAGACACGGGGTCACCTTAATGAGATATAAGTATACCCCATTAGTTGCCATATCCCCCATGACCATGATAGTAGTACATATACAAGTATAGTTAGTTATCTACTAAACTATGTGATCATATCTCAACCTTGATCCACTCGACCTTCCCTTAAATCTAGATCTTTTATCATGACCATCTAATTATTTGAAACTTAGAAATGATTAGAATCATTCCCTTGACCATACCCTTATCTATGAGACTATTTTCTCTCTACAAATTGCATCCCTAACTTATTTTACCTTGATCTCCGAGATTTTCTAAATTATCTTTATTTCGTGCGTTAACCTTTTTATTTTTGTGCATTAATTAGTACCTCACGAAAACCCACTTTCTATTTTGATTATTTGGTGTCCCCTATAGTGACTTTGATATTTGGAGCACAACACTAGACTTTTCTTTCCAACCAATTTCATATGCAAGACCTAGACGAGCCCACCTTCACATAGGCATATCATGTCCCAGTAAAACACGTTCCCTTGTACACTATTTTTATGATACGACTTTTGGGTCATAAAGAATAAAATATAACCTTTACCATGGTACCGATATACTTTTGACTACATATTTGGACTCAACCTCGACTCAAATATTCGGCCCAATATATGATTGCGAACTACTTGATTACTTAAATGCTTAACTTTGTAGTTTATCTTGATTGCTTGACCCTTATCTTGTATTATCTTGATTTACTTAGACCCATAACACCTTTACTCTTCATACAATATTAGCAAACCCTTACTTTTCTTTCTTCTAATTAAATGCTTCACTTGTATTTCATTATGATTCCTCCGTAGTTTATGCAACCTTGTTCCTTATATGATTCCCGTATGCGAAGATAAAATTTGATCATGACATCCTTTGGTTAGTAGAGGTTAGAATAGAGAACCCACAGCAGGGAGAAATAATATAATTGGTTAAGATAATTATGAGATTACGAGGTATAGATTGGACATGGGTAAAAATGTGCGATAAAACCAAATGGATGAAGTGAGAAATGTTATTTTGTGGTAAATAGACTCCTCAATTTGTAAAATTTGTTTTGAGGTAACCAAATATTGAGTAAAGGATTTTCTAAAGTTTTGGTGGTTTAAGAACCAAATTTATATTAAATTGATGAATGCAAATTCTTGACAGAGACAATGTGGACTTGCCTTCGATAAAATATAGTGTTATGATGATATTAGTTTCCAGGGATAACTATAAATTGTTGAAGAAAGATTTTTACACTTTTTGGATGCATTAAGAATTAAGTTTCTAAGGTAATTATGGAAAGGAAGTTTATGATGAGTGATGTTTCAACGAATCAAAACGACGACGAAATTTAGAAAGGAAATATTTATATAAATATAACTTGGAAGAAGTAGATTAGAGAGTTATCGAATTCAAAAATTTTGGATTTATGGCAGTCTATTATGGGATGGATTTATAGGTGTATTACTTAAAAGAGGGAAAGGAAGTTGTGTATACGAAAATATAAGTTTTATGGAATTTGAATCTTGAGAAGAAATCAAAACTTTTGAGAAATTATTATCAATAAATACGAGTTACAATTCCAAGACCATGACACGACTCAAGAATGAAGTTAGTGATCTTAGAATGAGATATAGAAAGTTATTCACAATTTTGGGAATTCATCGATGTTGGATTGATGGTAGTATGATCAAACTTTGACACAGAATGTTGTCGTGCACATAATCATCTTCTAAACTACGTCCATTGATTTCATTGATCTAATATCTAAATTACCGTTTCATTAACTTCTGTCTCGAACTCCTCGCTCAATGATTAATCGTAATTCTTATCGATAAACTCTTCCTATCTTCTCAACCCTATCTACCCTAATTATCCCTAAATTTCGAGGACAAAATTCTTGTAAGTTGGGTAGGATGTAAACCCCCTAAAATTTTACTACGAATTTTTAAAAATTAATTTGGTATTGATTTCATTTTTTTCGTATTTGTACGTCGCATGTGAGTACGTATATGCGAGGTAGTATTTTTTTTACACAAAAGTTTTATTAGAAGACTTTCTTCATATGGAAAATAAGTTTATTTTTGTGAAAAAAGTATGAGGTACTTCTATTTGCTTATAAATTATAAAAGACGTCGTGTCGAGATTGCCAAAACTTTATTTCGTTTATTTATTTGTAAAAAGACTATTTTATTTTATTGTACAAATATAAGTAGCAATTTTAGAAAACTATATTTTATGTAAATATACAATTTGTATGCGAGTTGCATGAAATTAATTTCATGTCCACTTTGATTTTTCAAAAATTACTTGTAACTGTTGTATTCATTTATAGAAAGGCATTTCAGATATTTAAAGAATTATTATAATTTTCGAAATTCTCTATTAATAAATTTTTGTTATTTGTAGAAAGTTATTTAGAAAAAGTTGTTTGATTTATTATGGAGATTCAAATTGAAAGAGATTTTTATTGATATTACTTGAATAGTTAATTTAAAGATGGAAATTATATATATTAATTTGAGTTAGATTTATATAAATTTAAACTGGAAATTGATTTGAATTGATTGAAATGTTTTAAATCAATTTAAAATTTATATGTGATTTATCTAACGGGGATTTAAACCCCCATACTCCTTATCCAACTGAGAACCTCCACCTCCTATATAAGGAGAGGCTCCATGTTCTCAATTTCCATCAAACAAATACTCCTCCACAACCTAAAATTGTGCATCGTGTCTGTGCCTCCCTACATCCCCTATATTTTCCAGTACATATACATCATTCCTTTCCGTGTCCGACATGCCAGACACAACCTTATTCCCGTGTCTCGCAGGACACAACCATCGACCCTTCTCTGTCATGTCAGGACAGGCCCCGACACGACGACACAACCCTACCCCAACGCCTTTTCGACAACAGCGCCACGACCCCGACTCAGATCACCCTCACCCCGACTCAACTCCTTCCCGACATCTATCTGCCGTACCCAAAAACTCTCCGCCATCATCTGACCATCACCACCACCATTCGTAAATCCCAAACTCCCCTATTGATCGACCACCTCATCCCGACCGAGAACCTCCATACCTCGTCAACTTCCCCGAGCCTCCGTGCGGCAAGCCAAATTCCCTGTCGGATCTCTTCTTAGCCGCTATCACCGTACCGCTTCCTTTAACACCTCCACCATACAAACCACCACCACCAAACTTCCAAAAACCACCAGCACGGCCCCGACCTGTGCCCGACCATCCCAACAGTCTGGCCACCCTGCGCAACACTCAAAACCTTCGCCGCCACAACACATGACCAACCCAAAAACACCATAACCGGCCACTTACCTGACCCAAGTTGATCTCCTCTACCTCGATGGTGCACAACTCTCCCCCTCCGCCGGTGTCGAGTCCCAGTGCGGCCGCCAGCGCTCAGATCTGGCCGCGCCAGCCTCGCCAAGCCCATGCGACCCTTTCTCCAGCAGCGCGCATGACCACCGTCGCCTGCCGAAAGCTCTCTGCCGGATCCGGAGCGTACGCCTCCACACTCGCAGAGCCGCCTCCGCGAACTTTGCCTCGCGACGCGCGCACATCTCCGACCTCACCACTCTTTCTCGTCGCTTATCCTCCCCGGAACCGCCAGCGCCGCTGCGAACTCCGCCTCACCGCCCGTGCGTCGTTCGGCTTCCTCCTCCCTTCGACCGTTTCCACAGTCGTACGCCTAGCCGTCTCTCGACCCTCCCATCTCTCTAGCTCTCCCTCTAAAAAATAAATCTCTCTCTCGATCTCCCATTCTCTTCTCTTCCCTTAATTATTCTCTTTCCCCTTTCCAAGGAGCACATCAGACTATTGTTTTTTTAAATTTTTTTTACTTTCCTTTCTAGTTTTGTTTTAATATTTAATATTTAATTATTGTTATTATTTTATAGATGTTACTAGCTGCCATTAGTGATATTATTCTATAAAACTGTTAAACAAGTTTATATATACATGTATATTATTGTAAGTATTATTATTATAGTATTTATTATTAATTGTTTATTTAATAATGTTATTGTTATTTATTAAAGTATATTAAAGTATTTTCTAAAATAGTGTTACATTATTTTGTATCAATTATGGCTTTATAGTTTTAAAAAAAAGTATATTTAATAGAAATTAGTTTTTAGCCAAAAAAACTATTTTTCTAAATTTTAAGTATTTATTTATAATATTTTGAATAAAAGAAAAACGTAGTTTTAAATATACTGGATTTCCGAATGTAGTTTCTATTATCATAAATATTTTTTAAAAATATTTTTATATTTATATATGCAAAAATCTCTCGATATTCAATCTTGAACATGACTATTCCACTTGTTCCCTATCTTCTCGCAAAATCTCGAACTTTTCTATATCGTCCCTAGCCAATTCGACTATCCCGGACTTAATGACATGTCATGTCCCATCGATTGAGATCTCTTGCATAGTTGTGGGCATCTACGACTATTCTGTGCTAATAAAATCATACGTGCGTCAACTGCAACTAACTCAAGTGGACTATTGTGACATGTCAGAATACCGTACAACACCAGGCAACACCTCAGGCAAGACACCTTGCCTTTACTGTTTACTTTCTTGCTCAATATCATACATGTTTTATTTCTTATCAAGTTGTTCTTTCAAAACTATATGTAGATGCAAATTACTATATTTTATGCAATTGGCTTAGAGTTGAGAGACTACCATATGTTTAGAGCATCTCATAAACTGTCACGATGTGCCACGGTTGTGTGTGAGTTGTGAGTCGCATATAGCTTCGAAATTATGTACCGATCGTACATCGGTGCGTACAAGCCGTGCGTTAGGATATGACTGCTAATAGATTTGTGTAGAAGACTTGGCAGTTATTAAGGATTAAACAGTGTCGTGGAGATGACGCATGAATAGTATCATGGGGAGGGAGGAGATAGTTATTAGCATAGGGGCTACATGTTAAGTACAGATAGATTTGGGCCGATAGTGTCTCGTATGAGCGCTACTTACTGCCCTGTCACGACCCGCACCCGGTTTTCGGACGCGAGCTCGTGAGCAAGCCAGCTACGTATCGAGCGGACTCCAGCCCGACTCGAGTACATATAAGCTGTCGAGGTCATGGGTATCATGTCTAATCTAAACTATATCTCAATCCACAAGAAACATATAATGCAAGAATGAACAAATATGGGTCGTGGTCTGCAGCACACTAGCATAATGTCCAATTAGACTCCAAGAATGATATGAGTCTATAAATAAGCAGAGTATATCATGGTACTGAATATAAAGCACGAAAGGATAATAAAGAAATATCACAAGCAAAAACCTGTATCATGCATCGCAATCCTGTACCATCCCGCTTTGCTAACTAACTCCATACAATCGCTAAACCTGAAGAGATCATCAGGTCCTCAGAGGACTAGCAAGATACATAAAAACGAGCCTTTCTAACAGTTTATTATTTATGGAGAAAAATATAGAATAACCAAGTAAAACTGAGTATGAATAAGCACGAATCTATACACTGTCTACACGAAAATGAACTGCTGAACAAGGACTAGAGAACTCATGTCAAGATGTCAACGGATAACCGAAACGAATACTCAAACCCTCGTCCCTAGTGTGGACTCGCAGGTTTAAACAACTACTAATTCTCGTCCCTAGTGTGGACTTGCAGATTAGCATCACCCTCGTCCCTAGTGTGGACTCGCAGGCGTAAACCCTATACTGCTAACCCTCGTCCCTAGTGTGGACTCGCAGGCTAGCATCTACTACTAACCCTCGTCCCTAGTGTGGACTCGCAGGCTAGCATCACCCTCGTCCCTAGTGTGGACTCGCAGGCGTAAATCCTATACTACTAACCCTCGTCCCTAATGTGGACTCGCAGGCTAGCATCTACTACTAACCCTCGTCCCTAGTATGGACTCGCAGGCTAGCATCACCCTCGTCCCTAGTGTGGACTCGCAGGTGTGGATAAATAACTATTAACCCTCGTCCCTATTATTGACTCGCAGGTTAGCTTCAAGGTTCAAGACACGAAGGCACGACTCAATCAAGGCACGACCAATAAGACACAAGACTAACTGTGAATACAGTCCACAAATCAATGGTACCAATATATGAATTGGATATGAAAGATACATATCAATAATATGAGAAAACTGGATAATAAATAAAGATAGTGCATGTAAATAAAGCTGTGTAGAAAGGCAAGGTATACTTGTCTGGGGGTTGCACGAAGAACCAACAATGTAACTCCAATCAATAAGTCAGAAAGTCCAAGTCATCACAACTGTCTTCGAAAGCTGAAATAAATATTACCAACGTTCTCAGAATAGTCAAATTAGCTAAGATTGCCTGTCCTTAAGTCCAATTCTGGACACAGGGGCAAAACGGTAATTTTGGGCCAAAACGATGTCCGCCGTTGGACCCGCTTTGCACCGAAAAGTGTGCCAAAGTCAACGGTCTCTAAAGTCGTCAAACTACATGTCTACAGATCCAGTTTTCCGATACGAACCCAACTGTATGTCCAAAGTTGGATTCCGACGGGCCGGGCACAAAATCGTCCGTTGAGTGGGACCGTGGGGCCCGTAAAACGGTGATTTTGTCAACGGTCTCAGAATTGGACCAAACTTGGCATACAGGACCAGAAAAATGATACGGTCCTGTTGGCACAAGTTTCGTCTCGATCTGACGAGCATGCACGAAGTAATTGGAGAATTTGCATAGAGGCCGACACGGTAAATTTCGACGGATACGCATCAAATTCGTCGCGCACACGCTACCAATTCGAATTCCGTCAAAGCCCACACGACCACGAAGCCGTTATGCAGCTTTCGATGCTTTCGGTTCGCGACCACCTCGCCCCGATTGGCGTGACGCACGTCGTGTGGAACAATTTCAATGTTTTAAAAATAGATTTTTGGGGAAACTTTGGGATTCGATTTCTCGACGCTCAGTCGATGATTTCCGAATCCACAAAAAGGGTGATGAAGACCTATATGTTGTCTAAAAGTCTCTTTAAATAGATTTTCTAATAAGTCGCTGGATCGATCATAATCGATCGTCGAACATGGGTTCTTGGACTGAAAATAGTGTTCTGTTTTGGGGTGGTTTTCGTCGATCTTCTAATCGACTTCTCGGGCAACCTATTGCTGAAAAATTAAATCTACCTAAAGGGGAATCAAGAGGGATATATTGTCAGCGTACCAGAAGAACGGTTCGCAAAACGGTCGATCTACGAGGGAGAATAATTGCTGTGAACTCCGCCTCCTAATTGTGGCTGCTGTTGATGCCTGTGCACTGTTTCAGCGCGTGGCTGATGGTCGCGGCCTGTTGCCGGCCGGCGATGCACGGCGCACGACGGCTGGTCCGCCGCGGGGGTACGCGCAACTGCCTGGGGGTCGGCGCTGGTTAGGTGCTTAGGGTTTTAAAGTCGACTCTCTCTCTCTCGTATTTATATATTATCGAGGGCTCGGTTTGTTACAGAGGGGGGTCGGTTTGCTGGTCTTTGGAAGTTTGGGTTTGCAGTTGGCTCGGCCTGGGTTTGTGGGCCGGGCCTGGGAACTAAGGGCTTGGGGTTTGAGGCTTTGTTTAATTATTAGCAAAATACATGTATATATATATATATATATATATATATATATATATATATATATATATATATATATATATATATATATATATATGTATATACATACAATTATATATTAATATATATACAAATGCATATATAATATATTTGTATATCCACACAAATACTCACGTATACAATATATATATATATATATACACATATACACTCGTATAATATATATATATATATTCTCTCTATATATATATATATATATATATATATATATATATATATTCTCTATATATATATTCTCTATATATATACATTCTCTCTCTCTCTCTCTATATATATATATATATATATATATTCATATATATATATATATATATATATATATATATATATATATATATTATATTCATCTATATATATATTCTCTATATATATTCTATATATATATATATATATATATATATATATATATATATATATATATATATATATATATATATATATATTCATCTATATATATGCATACATCTATATACACGTATACACGTATCTTCTATACATACACATATATAATATATTTATTAGATAATAAAATAATACAACCAATAAAATAATAATATTAGATCACAATTTAATTCAAATAAATAATAATAAAATAACTCGACAATTTTTGGGAAGGGGAGTTACAAATCTACCCACCTTAAAATAATTTCGTCCTCGAAATTCCAATTCATGACTATGCCATAAAAATTCAAAGTCCTTAATATCCTCGAATTTAATTCCTCGAAATATTTCATGACTTTCTTTAGTCATTTTATAATTCTGAGTACTTGACGACTTCTACCCACCTTCGGTCATACTAATCCTCAAAACACGATCACTAAAGTCTTATGGTCTTCTAACTAGTTGCTAACAATTTTACTGGGCAGATATCTAGGCATATGACATATATAATCCCTTATATCTATAAACAATCAAACACTCAATAGTCAAGCAATATGTAATATAATTTAAAGATTTCTAATGAATTCTAGACAACACGATTGTTCGTCACTCCGAATTAGGAGGGGACGAGAATCAACGGTACGGAAATCAAGGAAGTATAATCGAGAGCAAATATGGAGTTTTCAAGGACGTAGAGAATTTCTAGGAGAATTTTCAAGGAAGAGTGGATTGAGATTTCTAAGGGTTTAGTCAGTTGCGCAGGCTCGTACCGGTACAGTTACGTAACCGATACTGTAGTGCCCCGTCCCGCTCAGTCAATCGGAGGAATCGAAATGCCAACGGCGTTCGGACTTGGCCTTGCGATGGCCGTTTGAAGACATCGCTCAGGTGGGATAGTTTCGGTGAACTTGCCTCATCTTTGCCTTCACATAATAAATCGTGTTTTCAACTTGCACAAGTAGGCTTAATAATAAAAGAGATGAATCCACATAGCTAAGGGAATAATCCCGATGGATCAAAATAAGTTAGAACATGGAAAACGTCCAACGGTCGGCTTAGAGTTGCTGCACGACGTGCTTTGAAAATGACGCTCGGTCCTTCGTCCCGTGGCTTGGGAGAAGGGAAGTTGGTCTTCGACACAAAGTTATGAAATAGCCTAAGTCATAGGCGTCGCCTGCATGAATGCTTGTTAAAGCATGCACGGTCCCGTCGAATTGTCCCGACACTTGAGTTGGCCTAAGTCATAGGCGTTGCCCACGTAAATGCTCGACAAAGCATGCATGTTAAAATAACGCAAGGCTTGGCATAGCCTTTGCTCGTCCCTTAAGTCAAGTTATAGGCTCGATTAAGTTAGGCAAAGTTATGCCGATCGACCTAAGTCATTTCTAGTGCTGTCCCGCTCTTTCTGCGGCTGTCAACTTAAATAGTCCCACGATCCCACGGCCCGTCATATAAAGTATGACTTGGGCGATAGCGCCGCGTAGAGCGGAAGTCGAGTTGAGGCACGATTGCACGATCCTAGAGTTTTTAAAGGCACGGGCCACGATTGATTAGTTGAGTTTTGGAAAGTGTCTAAATAAGTTATTGTCTTGAGTTAAAAGAAAAGAAGAAAGAAATGCTCACGACTGGGTCGTTGAGGCAAGAAAGAACAATGCTCGCGACTACGGGTCGTCGAGGCAAGATCTCAGATGTGAGAAATGGTACTAAAAGAGAGGAATGGCACTAAAAGAGATGGTAACACCAGAAGTGAATGACTATGTGAGACGTCAGTTTGAGTCGATCTTGCATGGTCATGGACAACTTGTCGACAAGGTAGAGTTTCCCCGAATCGGCAACCTGTGGCGCCACGGGACCGATTGCGGCCTAAGGAAACATAAAGGCTCTGGGAGCCAAGCTGCGCCTGGGGCAAAGTATTCGGTGGACGCGGAATAGGGCTAGCTACCCAAAGAAGGTCCATCCTATACTTAGCAAAAAGGAGTTCACTATGGCTCTGGGAGTCAGTGACCAAATCATATAGATGAGTCGGCATAGCGGCAGATCCGCGGGTATGCCTTTGGACTGAGTTGAGTTGTCGAAGGTGTATACAAGCTAGAATACAAGTATTGGACTTAAAGAATGGCTACAACATAGGCGGCGTGCTTCGGCACGAGATGTGGCATTGAGTCTTGAGTTGTCGGCATATAGTTGCATAAGTTGGTTGAGTTGGTTGAGTGTAAGTCGGGAAACCGCCGCAAGGCAAAGTCAGTCGTGTGACACTAAACCCACAAGTCTTGATTGGGTCAGTTGGCGATCAAAGTAACAAAGGGGCCGCGAGGCAGCGATATGGTTGAGTCGTACTGAGTTGCGAGGCACGGCTCGAAGGAGTTATAGCACGGTCGTAAGGAAATTGGGTACTACCGCGTAGTTGCGTCTCTGATTCTGGCCGAAAGGCAAGCACGACCTGATAGGTTAACGTTGTGGCGCGAGAAGTGGTCTAGAGGCAAAGTATGAGTAACGTTGACATTGCAAGCACGGGATGATTTTGATACACAAGTTGCGACAAGGCGCCGGTCCTAAAACTGAACCTAAGGCAAGAGTAGAAAGATAATCGAAAAGGGATTTAAACTGCACAAAGTAAATGAACGTGTAGGTTTTGTATGGGTGGGCGAGAAGCTCACTCCACCAGTACAGTTGAGTACTGACACCCACACAGTGTTCATGTGCAGGCACAGGTAGAAGCTCGTGGCGCGGAGCCCGCTTGGATGCGTCGAGGCACAGGAGTTCCTTGGCGATTCGAAGCTTGCGGCCGCATGGAGTAAAAGACTTATACAGGACATAATGTATGGACATCGCCTTCCGAAGCTTCCGCTGGATCGAGCATTTGTATTGAGAGATGAGAGAGAGCAGAGTGAACTTGTAAATGTGAGGAGAGTGAGCTTGAGTTATTGTAATTTGGCCTTGCGCCCACAAATGTAACCTTGTATTCAGTATCAATAAAAGAGTTTCCTTTGAATGACTTGTGTTCATGTGTTTGCTTCAAATTCCGCTGCTATTATTCAATGTCTCTGCTCGGGACTTCTGTGCGACGACCCCGTCGCAGCCGCTGAAATTGGCCGTTATGGAACCCGCCTTGCACGAGCGCAATCTAGGCTCGTGCGGCATCACGCCTTAGCGAGGACGATCGCTCCTACGGGAGCGGGGCTTGACATAATGGTATCAGAGCACGGCTTTACGTCCTTGGACTATCGATTAAATTCTTTAACTCGTTGTTTCCGCGAACTCTGAATGTTACTTCCGCATATTGGTGTCGTTGGCGCGCTCTCTCTCAATTGTCCTACGGGATGTCCATACAATAAGTCTATCTATTTTGCAAAATGTAGGTGAACAGTTTTCAACAAAACAAAAAGGATGGTTTGCGTAAGCACGGTTAGCTAAGTCGGGCTGGGCATATACACTAAAGTTGCGTCGACCTTAGAAAAGTCGAGTGCAGGATTCAAATTATGTCGGACGAGAATGAGTTGAACTCGATTGGGTAAAGTGAGATGACTATCGACAGGGGTACTATCGAGCGGCAATAACGTCGGTGCGATATAGACGAGCGTGCTTGGATTTCGAGGAACGATTTGGACAGAAAATTTGAAGAAGTAGATTGTGAATCAAATGTTAAGTTGAGGATTTGTTGAATGACTTCATCCCTGAGTGGTGTATGCGATAGCCTCAGGGATGTCGATCGAATCGAGGATTCGGGGGTGTCGATGAGTCTATCAGCAAGCGTCGCGTTATGCAAAGCCATAGATTGAGTATCAATGAATAAGTCTTAGTCTTGAAGTTTGATGAGTGGATTCGAACAACCTAGAATTGATGCGCATGGAACGTGCACGGGATTGAGGATTACGCAAGTATGAAACACGAAAATGATTGAGTAGGTGAAATCGAATCGAGAAAAGTTAGGGTGTACGAATGGATGACTTAATCGAGGAAATTGATACGGATCGTATACGAAAAGTTAGCACGACAGGTGAATAGCGTGCATGAAAGTTTGGATTTTGAAGTTACACAAATGACTCAAAGGATTGGATTGAATGTTGCTCGATGATTGAGTTAGCAGAGGATTGATGCGAATTGAGGAAATACGTTGGTCGGTGACTTAAGATGGACGGATGAAGAATACGTGAAATTGGTTGGAGGAAATTGATATCGTAAATGATTCGAGGGAAAATGATCGGAATTGGTGTTATGAATGTCGAGGAGACTATCCAGTTGGACGATAACATCATTCGCACGACTCAAAATTGGTTGCAAAGGAAGATCGTCAGGTTACGTATATCGTCGATGGTATTGAGGCGTATCAAAGATCGATATGCGATAACTCGGGGGTATTCTGACTCGGCGAAGGACGATCGTGCAAGTGTTATGGTTCGGTTGGATGCAATACTTAGGACTTGGTTGAGATGAATGTTAGATGCAAATGAAGGTGTCTTGATGGTTACGCGAATAACCACAACGTCGACATTCTTGTCTTGCGCGAGCACAACTTTAGCCTCGCACATGCGTTGCGTCGGATTTGAGGCGATCGTTCCGTGTGAGCGCTGACATGGTGATTCATGTCGCGGGAACAATCGGACTCGGAAGATCAGGACGCGGCAACTTTGATTGTTTCGACTTGTCGGTTTGATGCGAATGAAGATTCGAGGATGTTTTGACTTGTGATCGATGAATGAAATGAACTTGAGGATTGAGTAGGTCCAATCCGCGCATCGAGAATGAATTAGTCTAGACACAAAACAAGAGTTACGTCCCGATGAGAATGACTATCTCGCGGGAGCGTGCATGGTGATTCATGCCCACCGCGGTTAATCTGACTCGCATGAGATCGGGGTGCAACACGTTGTTAAGCTAGACGACCTTGTGATCGGTTTCGTGAATTGGAATAGACGACTTCGGAAATGTAAAATGTGGATTATGGTTTAGCGGCGAATTACATAGTAACGTGCTTGACTTGGAAGGATTTGATAGGCAGATTATGTCGAACGTGTTCGAAGAGATAGACTATGCGAAATGGTTTGTTGAACGAGCGATATTGATACGTCGGAGAATTTGGTCGAACGCGAGTTGTTGAAGGATGGCTTTACCGAATGACTCGGACCCCGTACGACGAATGTTGGGATGTGCGTAGGAAATCGATGCTCGATGTTTAGAAATCGGAGTGATGCGAGCTTGGGTAGAAAAACCCGTGCTATCAACTTGGTTTGACCTTAGGATGGGGTCAGTGTTGATATTGTTGTTTGGGAACTATGATTCCAATACTGACGAATGACTTTAGCCAAAAGATATAGCCTAGCGATTAGGCAGACGTCCCGGCGAAAAGCGATAGGAGTTATGGTGGCACCACTCGTGAGCTCGGTTGAGATGCATGTATATCAGGGACGCTTGAATACGTGCACGATCCGACTCGAGTGGTGATGGTGGATTCTCTATCACAAGGCTTGGCTGAAATGCATTTATTTTGGGGACGCCTAGAATATGTGCACGATCCAACCAAGTGATATGTTGAAGCAAGTGAGACTTGAGGAATGGAAAAGTATTGAGGATTTTGAAATAGAGATTCGAAGAAAAGATTGAGGGTAGTGCGAGCGAGGCTCGGATTGAGGAAACGCATAGGCATAGTGTATGCGAGAGTTCTAGAAAGGCAAGTAAAGTGGTAAGTCAATAAGTAAGTACTCAGTAAGTCTCGAGGACGAGACTTGTTCTGAGTGGTGTATGTTGTAGTGCCCCGTCCCGCTCAGTCAATCGGAGGAATCGAAATGCCAACGGCGTTCGGACTTGGCCTTGCGACGGCCGTTTGAAGACATCGCTCAGGTGGGGTAGTTTCGGTGAACTTGCCTCATCTTTGCCTTCACATAATAAATCGTGTTTTCAACTTGCACAAGTAGGCTTAATAATAAAAGAGATGAATCCACATAGCTAAGGGAATAATCCCGATGGATCAAAATGAGTTAGAACATGGAAAACGTCCCACGGTCGGCTTAGAGTTGCTGCACGACGTGCTTTGAAAATGACACTCGGTCCTTCGTCCCGTGGCTTGGGAGAAGGGAAGTTGGTCTTCGACACAAAGTTATGAAATAGCCTAAGTCATAGGCGTCGCCTGCATGAATGCTTGTTAAAGCATGCACGGTCCCGTCGAATTGTCCCGACACTTGAGTTGGCCTAAGTCATAGGCGTTGCCCACGTAAATGCTCGACAAAGCATGCACGTTAAAATAACGCAAGGCTTGGCATAGCCTTTGCTCGTCCCTTAAGTCAAGTTATAGGCTCGATTAAGTTAGGCAAAGTTATGCCGATCGACCTAAGTCATTTCTAGTGCTGTCCCGCTCTTTCTGCGGCTGTCAACTTAAATAGTCCCACGATCCCACGGCCCGTCATATAAAGTATGACTTGGGCGATAGCGCCGCGTAGAGCGGAAGTCGAGTTGAGGCACGATTGCACGATCCTAGAGTTTTTAAAGGCACGGGCCACGATTGATTAGTTGAGTTTTGGAAAGTGTCTAAATAAGTTGTTGTCTTGAGTTAAAAGAAAAGAAGAAAGAAATGCTCACGACTGGGTCGTTGAGGCAAGAAAGAACAATGCTCGCGACTACGGGTCGTCGAGGCAAGATCTCAGATGTGAGAAATGGTACTAAAAGAGAGGAATGGCACTAAAAGAGATGGTAATACCAGAAGTGAATGACTATGTGAGACGTCAGTTTGAGTCGGTCTTGCATGGTCATGGACAACTTGTCGACAAGGTAGAGTTTCCCCGAATCGGCAACCTGTGGCGCCACGGGACCGATTGCGGCCTAAGGAAACATAAAGGCTCTGGGAGCCAAGCTGCGCCTGGGGCAAAGTATTCGGTGGACGCGGAATAGGGCTAGCTACCCAAAGAAGGTCCATCCTATACTCAGCAAAAAGGAGTCCACTATGGCTCTGGGAGTCAGTGACCAAATCATATAGATGAGTCGGCATAGCGGCAGATCCGCGGGTATGCCTTTGGATTGAGTTGAGTTGTCGAAGGTGTATACAAGCTAGAATACAAGTATTGGACTTAAAGAATGGCTACAACATAGGCGACGTGCTTCGGCACGAGATGTGGCATTGAGTCTTGAGTTGTCGGCATATAGTTGCATAAGTTGGTTGAGTTGGTTGAGTGTAAGTCGGGAAACCGCCGCAAGGCAAAGTCAGTCGTGTGACACTAAACCCATAAGTCTTGATTGGGTCAGTTGGCGATCAAAGTAACAAAGGGGCCGCGAGGCGGCGATATGGTTGAGTCGCACTGAGTTGCGAGGCACGGCTCGAAGGAGTTATAGCACGGTCGTAAGGAAATTGGGTACTACCGCGTAGTTGCGTCTCTGATTCTGGCCGAAAGGCAAGCACGACCTGATAGGTTAACATTGTGGCGCGAGAAGTGGTCTAGAGGCAAAGTATGAGTAACGTTGACATTGTAAGCACGGGATGATTTTGACACACAAGTTGCGCCAAGGCGCCGGTCCTAAAACTGAACCTAAGGCAAGAGTAGAAAGACAATCGAAAAGGGATTTAAACTGCACAAAGTAAATGAACGTGTAGGTTTTGTATGGGTGGGCGAGAAGCTCACTCCACCAGTACAGTTGAGTACTGACACCCACACAGTGTTCATGTGTAGGCACAGGTAGAAGCTCGTGGCGCGGAGCCCGCTTGGATGCGTCGAGGCACAGGAGTTCCTTGGCGATTCAAAGCTTGCGGCCGCATGGAGTAAAAGACTTATACAGGACATAATGTATGGACATCGCCTTCCGAAGCTTCCGCTGGATCGAGCATTTGTATTGAGAGATGAGAGAGAGCAGAGTGAACTTGTAAATGTGAGGAGAGTGAGCTTGAGTTATTGTAATTTGGCCTTGCGCCCACAAATGTAACCTTGTATTCAGTATCAATAAAAGAGTTTCCTTTGAATGACTTGTGTTCATGTGTTTGCTTCAAATTCTGCTGCTATTATTCAATGTCTCTGCTCGGGACTTCTGTGCGACGACCCCGTCGCAGCCGCTGAAATCGGCCGTTATGGAACCCGCCTTGCACGAGCGCAATCTAGGCTCGTGCGGCATCACGCCTTAGCGAGGACGATCGCTCCTACGGGAGCGGGGCTTGACAGATACGATATGCTCTGACCTGCATGGGCCACCATAAAAACTTGTCACGACCCGCACCCGGTTTTCGGACGCGAGCTCGTGAGCAAGCCATCTTCGTATCGAGCGGACTCCAGCCTGACTCGAGTACGTATAAGTTGTCGAGGTCATGGGTATCATGTCTAATCTAAACTATATCTCAATCCACAAGAAACATATAAAGCAAGAATGAACAAATATGGGTCGTGGTCTGCAGCCCACTAGCATAATGTCCGATTAGACTCCAAGAATGATATGAGTCTATAAATAAGCAGAGTATATCATGGTACTGAATATAAAGCACGAAAGGATAATAAAGAAATATCACAAGCAAATACCTGTATCATGCATCGCAATCCTGTACCATCCCGCTTTGCTAACTAATTCCATACAATCGCTAAACCTGAAGAGATCATCAGGTCCTCAGAGGACTAGCATGATACATAAAAATGAGCCTTTCTAACAGTTTATTATATATGGAGAAAAATATAGAATAACCAAGTAAAATTGAGTATGAATAAGCATGAATCTATACACTGTCTACACGAAAACGAACTGCTGAACAAGGACTAGAGAACTCATGTCAAGATATCAACAGATAACCGAAACGAATACTCAAACCCTCGTCCCTAGTGTGGACTCGCAGGTTTGAACAACTACTAATTCTCGTCCCTAGTGTGGACTCACAGATTAGCATCACCCTCGTCCCTAGTGTGGACTCGCAGGCGTAAACCCTATACTGCTAACCCTCGTCCCTAGTGTGGACTCGCAGGCTAGCATCACCCTCGTCCCTAGTGTGGACTCGCAGGCGTAAATCCTATACTACTAACCCTCGTCCCTAATGTGGACTCGCAGGCTAACATCTACTACTAACCCTCGTCCCTAGTGTGGACTTGCAGGCTAGCATCACCCTTGTCCCTAGTGTGGACTCGCAGGTGTGGATAAATAACTACTAACCCTCATTCCTATTATGGACTCGTAGGTTAGCTTCAAGGTTCAAGACACGAAGGCACGACTCAATCAAGGCACGACCAATAAGACACAAGGCTAACTGTGAATACAGTCTACAAATTGTCACGCCCCAGTACCGAAATACGGAGACAGACTAGGCCAGCTACTCCATATGAGGTACGTAACGTCATACGGCGATCGTGGCTGTCGAGAGACTAGGGGGTACATGCTACAATCAAGTCTCCTATGGTCCCACAGTGTTCTATGTCTCAATCAATCAAATCACATCAGCAAATAAATGAACATTAAAGATAAAGCAGTAAGGCGTCCCCGACGCTTCATCAAAATGATCATGAGAGACTAGCTTTATAATTTAGCTATATCAGAGAGTCAGGAGTACAAAATTATACATAGCTGCAGTCTGTTTAATTACAATCATGTACTGACACAAAATATCAAGTAATCCGGCTAACAGGTGCCGGTGGCTAAACGCCGCAAAAGTATAAGCAGGAGTGGTGGAGAAGAAACCCACTCGAGTCCCCGAACTGCCATGCTCCTAGTATGCAGCATGGATATCAGGGAGGAAGATCGTGTCCTCAGGCTCTGCTATGGGATCTGGCCAAACAAAACCAGCGGGGTCAGCCCCGAATAGCAAATACCGCCAAAGGGGCACAAGAGATAAGACTAAAAACCCAGTTAATAGAATGATTGATCATAGTAATACTTATGCTACTATTATAGGGTAGCGCAACATCTTCGAACCCATATGGCACCCTTACAACCAAACAAGGACAAAAGGTGCCGCATGGAGTCGGGACGTGTCGTACTCTATAACATTCACATAAGTTAAAAGGGTATAAGCAATAAAATCTCCTGATCGTGACTTCGATCGATAGCCTATCATAGCACAATAACCAACCCAACAATCAAACAAGAATATGGGTTGGATCATGTACTATGATAGACCATGTTCCTCAGTCATTCACAGAAGTAGCACTTCACAACCAGAATAAGTCTTCCGTTCATAACTTCGGTCCACAGCCTGTCATAGTGCGATAACCAACCCAACAATCAAACAAGAACATGGGTTGGATCACGTACCATGATAGTCCGCTTCCCTCAGTTATTTACGGAAGGTAATAGGATACAAGCAAGTCGTTTTTACGGCCAATCAAGTCTACGAGTTTCTAGTGGGACGAGGTTATCCTCGCATCATGTTATGTAGAAATCCTCAGATCGTATCTTTCCAGCAAGGCTAGCCAACCCAGGGGTTCGCGTAGACAGGCATGATTGAGCACAGGTCCCTCGTAAGGCCACATTGCTAAAATATATAATATGTAGCAGGAATTAATCGGATACAGTCATCCACTCGTTGCAGATGACACAGTATCCGTGGAGACCAGCCGGCGCGTCAAGACAGTATCTCAAGGCGGCTGGTGTAACACGTGTTGACACAAAGTCACAGTCAACCAAATATTGACTATATTGACCAAATAATACTTGTATAAATTCAATACGACACACGACGACTGCATTCAGTTCAAGACAGATGACAGCTCAGTCTTCAGCTCTCAGTGTGTTCTGGAGTCTGTATTTTATGATTTCATTGAGTCTAGATTTATGTACTCTGAGTTATGCTGAGCTCTTGGAACTTAGTATACAAGCCTACCCAAAATCCCAAGCTCCACCAAAACCAAATTGCCCACAAGTCCCTCTTAGGACCATTCTGTGCTCTGGAGACAGAGTTCGGGCCGAACTCTGCCTCCACACAGAGTTCGGGCCGAACTCTGTCCCCTAGAAATCAGGAACCCTAATTTTAGGGTTAGCTGTTTGCTAGCTGTCCAACGGCCAAATTTTTGAATTTCCTTACCCGAATTCTGGCCGAATTCTGTCCCTAAAATCAGTATAAATAGGGCATGAATTCTCTCATTTTGAATTACTCAATCTTCTCTTCTCTTCTCTCCTACAAGCTCTATAAGCCATACCCTTCCCATCTACTAGCCACAAGCCTCCTAAGTCTCGAGTGCTCAGCATCTCTCATTTAGGATTCTTGTGCAAGAGTGAAGAAATCGCTTGGACAATTCCAAGCAAATCGCCACTGCGATTCTCTGTAAGAAGTTGACGTGCTCTTCTGAAGAAAAGGCACGGGTTGTAAGCTACTATTTCACAAATAGTGGATTTAATCCTGAGCTAGAGTTCTCAGGCCTGGACTAGTCCTCCACGAGGGAAACCAGGTTAAAATTGCTGTGTTTGCGTATGCTCTCTTGTCTTTCATTTACATTCCGCATTTTACTCTGACTATTCATTGTTAGTGAAAGAGTTAATTTTTTATTGGTCATTATACATATATACTCTATTCACCCCCCTCTAGAGTTGCCAAACTGTTCTTCAATTGGTATCAGAGCTCTGTTCTCTTTATAAGGACTAACATCCTAAGAGCTGATCCATGGCAACCACACAATCCTTGATCTCCAATCATGGTGAAGGTCAGTCCACTCATAGGCCTCCCCTATTTGATGGGACTAACTACACATATTGGAAAACAAGGATGAGTTTTTATCTGAAGTCTCTAGACTTTGACCTGTGGACTGTCGTAACTGACGGTTACAAAAAGCCCGCCAGAATAGTTGTCGATGGTGACCTCACTGAGAAGCCACACGACAAATATTCTGTCGAGGAGAAGAAACAGGCAAGTCTAGATGCTAGGGCTATTAATGCTTTATTCTGTGCTATAGACAGGAACGAGTTTAACAGGGTCTCTACATGCACCACTGCTCATGAAGTATGGAGACTTCTGGAAGTGACGCATGAAGGAACCACTCAAGTCAAGGAATCAAAGATAAGCCGTCTCACTCAAGAGTACGAAGCCTTCAAGATGAAGCCAAATGAGACGATCACTCAAATGTTTACAAGATCCCTCGACATCATCAACCCGTTATCCTCGCTCGGTAAGCAGTACTCAAACCATGAGAAGATCCGCAAGCTACTCAGAGGGTTACCAAAGATTTGGAACCCTAAGGTGACAGCCATCATAGAAGGAAATGATCTCACAAGTATGTCTATGGAGACTTTGATGGGCAAGCTCATGACTCACGAGCTTGACCTCAAGGACTTCGAAGAGCCTGCTCCGAAGACCAGGGAGATAGCACTCAAAGTCCATCGACGAAAGGTTGATCACGATGAGACTGAAGACGATATCTCAGATGATGAAGACCAAGCTCTCATGGTACGTAACTTCAAGAAATTCCTTCGCTTCAATCAAAGAAAGAAGGAACCACAAGAAGACGATGAAGAAGAGCCAACTTGCTATGGTTGCAAAAAGACTGGACACGTCAGAAGAGACTGTCCGCTCTTAAAGAAGAGCAACCGGTATGAAAAGCCCTACAAGAAGAACTCATCAAAAAGATATGCCAACACAAGCATTTGGCATGAAAGCGAAGCAAGTGACTCCGAGGAAGAAAAGAACTCTCCTCAAGACAAAGCAAATGTTTGCCTCATGGCAAATTCTACCAAGGTATCAAACGAAACTTTAGATGACTTCTCTTTTGATGAACTTGGCGATGCCTTCACCGATTTACTTGATGATCACAAAAAGATTATCGGTAAATACAAGCATGCCAAGGACAAAATCAAAAGTCTAGAAGATGAGATACAAAGAATTTCCTTGCTTCTTAATAATGTTAGAAACACATCTCCCACAAATGACACTGATGAAGTATCGAAGCTTAAATTAAGCTTACATGATGCTGAAGCACGCATTGAGCAACAAACTCAAGAAATCACTACTCTCAATACATTGCTTGCTGAAGAAAAGAGTAGACACAAGATTTCTCTGACTAAGATCTATGGCTTGAATATTAAAGTTGATGAATTACAAGCTGTTTCTAAAAGATTAGAAATCAAATTGGGAAAACAGGTGGCTAAACCTCAAACCCAATCACATGAGCACAACACCACTCATGCTAGTCAACCACGTCACCCTCATACAGCACATAACCATGCATTTATTTACACAAACTTTCACAAACCACATGCACGTAAAAATACTCCTCATACTCATCATATTGCACAAAGACACAACCAATATCACTCTACACATAGACAAAGTCATCATACCATACCTCATCAACATGCCATGCCACGTAGACAAAATCATCATGTTATGCCACATAAGCAAAATCATCATATCATGCCACAACATCACACTATGCCATATAGACAATTTCAGCATGCCACTCCTCACAGTCAATATCATCATGCTATGACACACAGACATCATCATCATGCCACTCACTCTAAGCATAGTCATCATTACCATGCTAATTCTCCATATCATCCTCATCCTGTTGCTCATAGATATCATTCTCATGCTCCTAGTATAAATAAAAATGCCATCTGTACTTACTGTGGAAAACATGGACACATTTCACCACAGTGTAGAGTTAGAAGACTGGTAGACAAGAAAATATATGCTTGGTTTCCAAAAACTAACTTTTCAGGACCCTCAAGAAAATGGGTACCAAAGGTCACATCTACTCTTGATGTAGGTGGACCTTTCCTCCTCAACTGAGAGTAAGTGGATTCTCGATAGTGGATGCTCGCGACATATGACGGGAGACGCAAATCTTTTTGCATCACTATCGATGAAAAGAGAAGGATACGTATCCTTCGGTAACAATTTCAAAGGGCATATAATAGGTAACGGTATCATTGGTCATCCTCCTTCTCCTGTTATAAAGGATGTCTGCCTAGTGACCGAGTTAAAGCATAACCTGCTCAGCATTAGCCATCTTGCTGATCATGGATATGATATTAACTTTGGACAAAACTGTTGCTACATCTACGATAGGTCAACAGGAGACATTGCTTTTGAAGGGAAAAGAGAGGACAATATCTATATTTTCTATCTCTCTATAAATACTAACCATGCAGGTAGATGTTTATATGCACACAAAGACGAACGACTACTATGGCACCAGCGTCTCGGTCATGCCAACATGGATGTTATATCCAGGCTTTCTACCAAGAAGCTAGTGAGAGGATTGCCTGACATCACATTCAAAAAGGACACGGTATGTGCCGAATGTGAACTTAACAAGGCAACTAAATCCTCATTTCATTCCATCAACTCTGTAAGTACTACTAGACCCTTGCAATTACTCCATATGGATTTATTTGGTCCTAGTAGAATAGCTAGCCTTGGTGGCAAACTATATGCTTTTGTTATTATTGATGATTTTTCGAGATTTACTTGGGTTTTCTTTCTCGCTAATAAAAGCGATGCTATCTCTGTTTTCAAAGTTTTTGTAAATAAAGTTCAAAACGAAAAAGGCTACATGATTACTCGAATCCGAAGTGATCATGGAGGCGAATTCGTAAATTCAGATTTTGAAAGTTTTTGTAATGCAAATGGTATTGATCATGAATTTTCCTGTCCTAGAACTCCTCAACAAAATGGTGTTGTGGAGCGGAAGAATAGGACTCTTGGCGATATGGCTAGAGTCATGTTGAATAAATTTTCTCTTCCGAAATATTTTTGGGCAGAAGCTGTAAGTACAGCATGCCACATTTTAAATAGGGTGCTTATTCGTCCCATTTCGAAGAAAACACCCTATGAGCTTTGGTTTGGGAGAACCCCAAATGTTTCTTATTTCAGAGTTTTTGGCTGCAGATGTTTTATCCTTAACACCAAAGACAACTTAGGCAAATTTGATGCCAAAGCTGACGATGGTATCTTTCTTGGTTATGCTGCCAAAAGTAAGGGATATAGAGTTTTCAATAAACGCTCACTTATTGTGGAGGAGTCAACAAATGTGACTTTTGATGAAGATAACAGTGCAGTAAGTACTCTTGATGATGATGTTGTGCCATCAACTTCCTCTACTCCAATGAATACTTCAACTGAAACTAATTCTCTGGAGGGTTTGCCTAAGAAATTCTCATTCAAACCTTCACATCCAGAAAATTTAGTCATAGGTGAAGTGTCACGTGGAGTTACTACTAGATCATCATTAAGAGACTCTGTTGCTAGCACTGCCTTCATTTCACAAGTAGAGCCTAAAAACATTTCTGAAGCTTTTACTGATGAATTTTGGATCTCTGCTATGCAAGAAGAACTCAACCAATTTGAAAGAAGCCAAGTATGGGAACTAGTTCCTAAACCGGCCAATCATTCAATAATTGGTACCAAATGGGTGTTTAGAAACAAAGTAAATGAAAATGGTTCAGTCACACGTAACAAAGCTCGTCTAGTAGCTCAAGGATACAACCAAGAGGAAGGTATCGACTACGATGAGACATATGCTCCTGTTGCTAGACTTGAATCCATTCGGATGCTTTGTGCTTTTGCCAATCATCAGAACTTTAAATTATTTCAAATGGATGTTAAAAGTGCTTTCTTGAATGGCTTTATTAAGGAGGAAGTTTATGTCAAACAACCCCCTGGCTTTGAAAATCACAAATTTCCCGACCACGTGTTCAAGCTAAAGAAAGCGCTTTATGGCCTTAAACAAGCTCCCAGAGCTTGGTATGAAAGGCTAAGCAGCTTCCTGCTTGAGAAAGGTTTTTCTAAAGGGAAAATTGACACTACACTGTTTATCAAATCTTTCAAAGACACCATTCTATTAATTCAAATTTATGTTGATGATATTATTTTTGGATCTACTGATGAAACTCTTTGTCAAGAATTTGCCAAGTGTATGCAGACAGAATTTGAGATGAGCATGATGGGAGAGCTCAACTACTTTCTTGGCCTGCAAGTAAAGCAACTGGCAAATGGAACTTTCATCTGTCAATCGAAGTATACCAAGGACATGCTGAAGAAGTTCGACCTTGACAACGTCAAACCAATTAGCACGCCAATGGCTACTTCAACCAAACTCGAACCAGATGAGAGCGGCAAACCTGTTGATCAACGTAAGTATCGAGGTATGATAGGCAGCTTACTTTATTTAACTGCTAGTCGCCCCGATATCATGTTTAGTGTTTGCCTATGTGCTAGATATCAAGCAAATCCTAAGGAATCTCACATGACCGCGGTTAAGCGTATCTTTCGATACCTTAAGGGTACGGTTACAGTGGGCCTATGGTATCCCAAGTCAACATCATTTGACCTCATCGGTTACTCTGATGCTGACTTTGCTGGATGCAAGGTCGACCGTAAAAGTACGAGCGGCACGTGTCATTTGTTAGGAAAGGCTCTAGTCTCATGGTTTAGCAAGAAGCAGAACTCTGTCGCACTATCCACAACAGAAGCTGAATATATAGCAGCTGGGCGTTGTTGTGCACAGATTCTGTGGATGAAGCAAACCCTTGAAGACTATAAGTTATCTTTCATGCATATTCCTATATTCTGTGACAATACTAGTGCCATCAATTTGACTAAGAACCCTGTCTGTCACTCACGCACTAAACACATTGAGATCAGACACCACTTTTTGCGTGATCATCAGCAAAATGGCACGATTAACTTAGAATTTATTGACACTGATCATCAGCTGGCAGACTTCTTTACTAAGCCACTATCCGAAGAGCGCTTCAATTTTCTTTGTCGTGAACTTGGAATCTTAGATGAAGCAGTCATAAATTGAAACTCACCTGCGTAAATATCGTGTATATTGTGATTCCTTACAAAGAATTTGGTATGGGTACAAGCCGAAAGGGTCCTTCTGACAACAAGGCGTAAAAGCCTAAGCGACACGGTGCACTAGTCCTCAGGACTACCGCTAGCTGGGATCCGGCCCCTGCAGCTAACCCATGGCAAATTTGGACTATTGAACCACAGTATATGTCCTTATTTATTATATGGCTTGTTTCAATTTAATATTGCCTAATTGACATTTTCTAAAAGTTCATTCTATTTTCTGTATACCTCTCTATCTATTTCTTTCATTCAACACTCTTTGTTATTCCCGACTGTCATTTTGTTTAATTATTGAACTTTTTCTTCCTGACTTTTGCCTTTTTAAGTTCTGGACTATTGAGCCAGAACTCGGGCCGAACTCTTCCCCTATCAGAGTTCGGGCCGAGTTTGGTCCCTAGGTTCCAGAATCGGGATCTGGCTCCACCGTTGGATCTTTTCTAATCCAATGGTCCATATTTCACCCGACCAAAAGACAAAACCCTACTTTATGTCGGGATTCTACCTCTCTCCTTCACTATTACCACCTTTTTTCACCTATACACATTCTTTCCTTGAAACCCTAACCCTAGTTTTTGATCCAGAGTACCCCATTGTTTCTCAAATCAACAAAAAGGTGTCTCCTCTCCATTATCCTCCATTGCTCTTTACCTGTTTGAGGTATCATTCATATTTTCTATCTTCTAGTTAATATCTTTTAATGGCTCCTTGCTTGTTCAATCGTGGGAAGAGGATTCGCATTGAGAGTATTTCCTCTTCAGATTCTTCTCCATCAATTGAACAAATCATTGAACTTCCTCAACCACCTCACCCTTTATTCAATCCACCTCGTCCTCTACATCCTTCCACTTATGACAATAGACTTTTTGTCTCACTTGATGCATCAAACAACTGGTTTAGTGACTTTCGGAATCGTCAGGTATTCACGGGACAACCTATCAATTTTTCAATATTCTCTCAATATGATTCTTTATTCCATGACCTTTATATTGATGAACTTGTCACTACATCCTCTGCTATTTATCATCATGCCATTAAAATGTTCTACTGCAACTTAACCTTTGATGATCTTCGTATTTATTCACGAGTTGCTGGTATCGATATCTCGTTTGATGACTTTGCAGAATATCTTGATCTTCTTGAGCCAAGTTCTTGGGAAAGACTTGTTGATGCTCGCTCGTTCCATTTTCCCAACGGACTTTCTCTTGAAAGCTTCAAGGACGATTTGTGCACTCCTTACACACGTCCTCGAAAGCTCATGACAAAATATCTCAACCCATATTTTTCTGATCTTCATTGGATCATTTCTAACACCATTCTACCCAAGATCGGTTCCCCTGATGAAATTACTTATCTTAAAATTTCTGCTCTTTATCATCTTCACTTTGGAATTCATTTCAATCTTCCACGTACTATGATGGACTGGATGATTCGCTGTAGGAGGAAACCACGAGCTTTGGTTTATCCTCTGTATCTTCCTATGATCTTTCGTGCTTTTCACATACCACTTGATGCTTGTCCGTTTCTGCCGGCACCTACCTTTCTATCTCCGGCACGACTCCTTCAGCCTGTTGCTGCTACTAATTCGTCTGCTGATGAGGAGCCTAACGCCCCTCCACTCGGTCAGACTGCACCTCCTGCTACCTTGGATTCACTTCAGACTATGCTTCGCGATCGTTTTGCTATTGAGGACGATCGCTGGACGCAGCATGATTACCGTACCACTCTGCAGATTAGTGCCCTTGGGAACTCTCTGCATGATATGCGGTATTCACTTGCTCGTCATCCTGATCTGCATGTGCCTATTGAGAGGGATCCAGCGCGCGCGGGTTATCGCATTGATGATCCGTGGGTCATGCAGTATATGGATCCAGATGATACTTTTGTGGATCTTCAGATGTTCCAGGACCTTTTCGTTGGATCTTTCCATGGTCCATCAGATGTTCCAGGACCTTCTCGTGCTCCATGATGGAGACTGGCTACTATCTGCTGCTGCTGCCACTGCTGTTGGTCTTAGTTATTTTTGCTTTTAGTTATTTAGTTTCTTATAGTTTCATATAGCTGGTTTTATGTACTCCGTTTCTGAGTTGGCCACTTGGTTTGGTGGATGACATTATCTATCTTTATTATCATTCTATGTCAATGCTTATTTTGCTCCATATTATACTGTTTCTTCTCTTAGTGTGGTTGCATTACTATTCATTGTTTCTTATATTGCTAACTGCCAAAAGGGGGAGAAACATATGTATATTTATATGTTGTGCTTGTTTTGGGATACTATTACTGGCTCTATGCATTCGTAGATCTGTGTATATCTGTGCTTCTTGCTCTGGAAAATATCATCTATCAGATCACAGGAACTATGCAATTTGTACGGGGGAGAGCTATAGCTTCTAGCTCGACACCGCTCATGGTTTACGGGGGAGCTATTTTCGCTTAGCTCAGGCATCGTTTATGGGGGAGCTATGGAGCTATATTACAATCAACTGTGTCCAGGTATGAATATTGAAATATACATATATTATTTTGTCAATTATCAATATGGGGGAGATTGTTGACACAAAGTCACAGTCAACCAAATATTGACTATATTGACCAAATAATACTTGTATAAATTCAATACGACACACGACGACTGCATTCAGTTCAAGACAGATGACAGCTCAGTCTTCAGCTCTCAGTGTGTTCTGGAGTCTGTATTTTATGATTTCATTGAGTCTAGATTTATGTACTCTGAGTTATGCTGAGCTCTTGGAACTTAGTATACAAGCCTACCCAAAATCCCAAGCTCCACCAAAACCAAATTGCCCACAAGTCCCTCTTAGGACCATTCTGTGCTCTGGAGACAGAGTTCGGGCCGAACTCTGCCTCCACACAGAGTTCGGGCCGAACTCTGTCCCCTAGAAATCAGGAACCCTAATTTTAGGGTTAGCTGTTTGCTAGCTGTCCAACGGCCAAATTTTTGAATTTCCTTACCCGAATTCTGGCCGAATTCTGTCCCTAAAATCAGTATAAATAGGGCATGAATTCTCTCATTTTGAATTACTCAATCTTCTCTTCTCTTCTCTCCTACAAGCTCTATAAGCCATACCCTTCCCATCTACTAGCCACAAGCCTCCTAAGTCTCGAGTGCTCAGCATCTCTCATTTAGGATTCTTGTGCAAGAGTGAAGAAATCGCTTGGACAATTCCAAGCAAATCGCCACTGCGATTCTCTGTAAGAAGTTGACGTGCTCTTCTGAAGAAAAGGCACGGGTTGTAAGCTACTATTTCACAAATAGTGGATTTAATCCTGAGCTAGAGTTCTCAGGCCTGGACTAGTCCTCCACGAGGGAAACCAGGTTAAAATTGCTGTGTTTGCGTATGCTCTCTTGTCTTTCATTTACATTCCGCATTTTACTCTGACTATTCATTGTTAGTGAAAGAGTTAATTTTTTATTGGTCATTATACATATATACTCTATTCACCCCCCCTCTAGAGTTGCCAAACTGTTCTTCAACACGATCTCGGGATTTTGCCCTCCCCATGCATCTAGTATATTTAGTTGCCTAATTTAACCCTAGGTGAAATCTTAGATTTTCATGCTGTGGCCTGTATGATTATCCTCCTAAAGTCATACTTTAGTACGAGTACCCCAAAGAGGATCCATGTCAATCAGTATGTCAACATGTTCTACCCTCCTTAGTGTAATGCATCATTGTAAATACGCCACGTGGAGTTACGAGTCATTTGTCAAGCATGAACAAGAACTGGGACATTCAGGTACATGTATCAGGTAGGAACACTTTGTTCTCCGGGTCACATTAGTGCTCATATCATGCTCGGGACAAAAGGCGTAAGGATATAAAATGGGCATATAATACAAATCAATGGTACCAATATATGAACAGGATATGAAAGATACATATCAATAATATGAGAAAATTGGATAATAAATAAAGACAGTGCATGTAAATAAAGCTGTGTAGAAAGGCAAGGTATACTTGCCTGGGGGTTGCACGAAGAACCAACAATATAACTCCAATCAATAAGTAAGAAAGTCCAAGTCATCACAACTGTCTCCGAAAGCTGAAATAAATATTACCAACGTTCTCAGAATAGTCAAATTAGCTAGAATTTTCTGTCCTTAAGTCCAATTTTGGACACAGGGGCAAAACGGTAATTTTGGGCTAAAATGATGTCCGCCGTTGGACCCGCTTTGCACCGAAAAGCGTGCCAAAGTCAACGGTCTCTAAAGTCGTCAAACTATATGTCTACAGATCTGGTTTTCCGATACGAACCCAACCGTACGTCCAAAGTTGGATTCCGGCGGGCCGTGCACAAAATCGTCCGTTGAGTGGGACCATGGGGCCCGCAAAATGGTGATTTTGTCAACAGTCTCAGAATTGGACCAAACTTGGCATACAGGACCAAAAAAATGATACGGTCCTATTGGCACAAGTTTCGTCTCGATCTGACCAGCGTGCACGAAGTAATTGAAGAATTTATATCGAGGCCGACACGGTGAATTTCGACGGATACGCATCAAATTCGTCGTGCACACGCGACCAATTCGAATTCCGTCAAAGCCCACACGACAACGAAGCCGTTACGCAGCTTTCGATGCTTTCGGTTCGCGACCACGTCACCCCGATTGGCGTGACGCATATTGTGTGGAATAATTTCAATGTTTTAAAAACAGGTTTTTGGGGAAACTTTGGGATTCGATTTCTCGACGCTCAGTCGATGATTTCTGAATCCACAAAAAGGGTGATGAAGACCTATATGTTTTCTAAAAGTCTCTTTAAATAGATTTTCTAATAATTCGCTGGATCGATCATAATCGATCGTCGAACAGGGGTTCTTGGACTGAAAATAGTATTCTGTTTTGGGGTGGTTTTCGTCGATCTTCTATTCGACTTCTCGGGCAACCTATCGCTGAAAAATTAAATCTACCTAAAGGGTAATCAAGAGGGATATATTATCAGCGTACCAGAAGAAGCGGTTCGTAAAACGGTCGATCTACGAGGGAGAACAATTGCTGCGAACTCCGTCTCCTAACTGTGGCTGCTGTTGATGCCTGTGCACTGTTTCAGCGCGTGGCTGATGGTCGCGGCCTGTTGCCGGCCGGCGACACATGGCGCACGGTGGTCGGTCCGCCGCGGGGGCGCACGCAACTGCCTGGGGGTCGGCGCTGCTTAGGTGCTTAGGGTTTTAAAGTCGACTCTCTCTCTCGTGTTTATATATTATCGGGGGCTCGGTTTGTTACAGAGGGGGGGTCGGTTTGCTGGTCTTTGGAAGTTTGGGTTTGCAGTTGGCTCGGCCTGGGGTTTGTGGGTCGGGCCTGGGAACTAAGGGCTTGGGGTTTGAGGCTTTGTTTAATTATTAGCAAAATACATGTATATATATATATATATATATGTATATGCATAAAATTATATATTAATATATATACAAATGCATATATAATATATTTGTATATCCACACAAATACTCACGTATACAATATATATATATATATATATATATATATATATATATATATATATATATATATATATATATATATATATATATACTCGTATATATACACTCGTATATATATATATATATATATATATATATATATATATATATATACGAGTGTATATATACGAGTATATATATATATATATATATTCTCTATATATATAAATATAATATATATATATATATATATATATATATATATATATATATATATATATATATATATATATATATATATATATATATATATATTCTCTATATATATATTCTCTATATATATACATTCTCTCTCTCTATATTTTTTTCTTCTATATATTCTCTCTCTCTCTCTCTCTCTATATATATATATATATATATATATATATATATATATATATATATATTCATCTATATATATTCTCTATATATATATTCTCTATATATATTCTCTCTCTATATATATATATATATTCTCTATATATATATTCTCTATATATATTCTCTCTCTCTCTCTCTCTCTCTATATATATATATATATATATATATATATATATATATTCATCTATATATATGCATACATCTATATGCACGTATACACGTATCTTCTATACATACACATATATAATATATTTATTAGATAATAAAATAATACAACCAATAAAATAATAATATTAGATCACAATTTAATTCAAATAAATAATAATAAAAATAACTCGACAATTTTCGGGAAGGGGAGTTACATGCCCTGGGGCCGATAGTGACTCGGATGAGCGCTACTTTCTGCCCATGGCCGAAAGTGTCTCTTATGAGTGCTACCTACTGCCACTCATTATCCCTCTATGTTGAACACCTAAGCTCCTGCATAGAACGTTGTCTTCAAAAGTGCATTATTTTACCTAGAATGGTTAGGAACCTTTACTCATATATATTTTACTATTGAGCTCTTACTATTCAGTTTATGGCTTGATATTATGTGTCTTGTTACTCCCTCTGAGGACCTGGTGATCTCTCCAGGTGTGTGCTTCATGATTTCTTGCAGGTGCTCTAGCTAAGGCCATGTCTTCCTTCCTCCGTGATGATTATTCTTGGACTCGTCACTTGCTTCGCTCGACCGATTCTTCCTTTGTATATTTTCTTATTCAAAATTTATTGGTAGTGGATATGTCTCCATCCAGTATATACAAATGACTATTTGATTATATCTTCATATTTGTGGATGAGATTTAGTTTGTCATGGCTTTCTATATTTTACAGCTTATGTATAAATACGAACATCTCATATAATAGTATGTATACAACTGGCATGATACGTATCTGGTCCCAAGTATTTTGGGACTGGGG
The DNA here is from genome assembly GCA_029216955.1 of Iris pallida. Classification (NCBI taxonomy): domain Eukaryota; kingdom Viridiplantae; phylum Streptophyta; class Magnoliopsida; order Asparagales; family Iridaceae; genus Iris; species Iris pallida. The sequence goes on from JANAVB010028620.1 coordinate 1,695,467, forward strand.
CGTTACAGATGCTAAGGCTACTTGGCATCTGTTCGAGACATGTGACAAGATAGTGCAACACGGGTCAAACCAACATTGTGGCAAAATTTCCCGATATTTTTCTAGACGAGCTACCCAGTATGCCACCTGATCGATAAATCAAATTCACCATTGATACCTTTTTCGACACCCTACCGAATTACAAGGCACCATATAGAATGGCCCCAGCAGTGCTGAAGGAACTCAAGGTCCAGTTGCAAGAGTTGCTCGATGTCACGCCCCAGTTCCAAAATATATAGGAATCCAAGACATGAGCATGCTAGTTGTACGGTTAGAATAAGTATTCCCAATTTAATAGACTTATCCTAATCATAGTATGCTGTAAAGTAAACTAAATCTACTATATCACAACTATGTCTCAATTTACGATAATGAACAAAATCAAGAACAAACAATATATGTCATGGTCTGCAGCTATATGTCTGGAATAGACCCGAAGAATAATATAGGTCTAGTAAAACTAGGCTAAATGAGCAAAATATAACAGAAAAGGAAATAGAAAGCATAAGAAAATGATAACTAACACTACGAGCGATACATGAACCCCGTAGCCAAGATAATATCATCCACCTGTCTATACTATAAGTTCAGTAACAACCTGGAGAGATCACCAGGTCATCAGGGGGCTAGCAAGATACATAAAATAATACCATAATGAACTATAAATGAAACATGACAAGGGGTAATAATAGCTCGGGTCATAACATGGTTTCACATTACATCATTGAAACAGTGGATCACCCATATAACCAAACAAGGACAAGGAGTGACCCACCATTCTGTGACAAGACACTATCCCATGCTATAACACAAACTGAACCTAACCATCTAGGTGTAATGCAAATCGAAAACTATATTGTAGAAGCATGAAATGTTAGGCGCATCCGAAGACTAAAGTTTCTATGCACCACAAACAATATTTACAAATAATAAATTGTAAATATATTTACATATATGTATAAAGTATAATTTCTAATTCACAAGAATTATATAGTATGCCTTATATAACACTATTTTAAAAAATATATATAAACCTTGTACATTAATATATATAAAACCATTATATGCGTTTATATCTATAATTCAATTAAATATATAATCAAATACATATAAAATTATATTTAACCTATTTTGCTATAAAAATCCCGTAAAACAAATTCAAAATGAATCTACCGAGTCTGACACCCTAACATAAGATCTACCAAGCAGGATTGGCTAGGTTAGGTCCAAATATATTTTCTAGTCAAATCGAATCCAAAATCACCTAATGAGTCTCCTGTGCCATTCGCAAATAAATTGGGCATGAGAACTCGATTGAGTGGCACACCCTTGGAATGTGTGTCGTAGGCTCAAAATGGGTCAAAACCATATACTGAGTCAAATGGTTTTGATCAATGTCGAGTCTCGAACCTAAGTTGGAAGTTAGGTCTAAAATTACGATATCGATCAATTGGCCTAAATTAATCCGAAGTTGCATGAAGTCAAAAGGATGTTAGGGGACAGGTTTGGATGGGTCATGATATACTAAATTGAAGGTAAACCTGTCTACTACAAAACTCATGAAGGATATTTCGAGAGATGGACATGTCTTGTTCTCCAAAAATCAAAACTATAAAAAAGTACGCCTATAGTCATATTCATATAAAATCTAGTTTAAAATTTAAAATATCTATATTAATTAAATAAAATAAAATTTAAGATAATATCGAAAAATTAGGGAGCTTACAACCTATCTACCTTACTGAATTTTGTCCTCAAAATTATAACAATTGTCCTCGAATTTTGTCCTCGAAATTAGGGGGCTTACAACCTACCTACTTTAAAGAATTTTGTCCTCGAAATTTCACCAACTCGTAGGATAAAGGATGCTAGTCATATAGGATTTCTAGAGGTGGCTAATACTAAAGGGGTTGTAAATTATTATAATCTAGGTTTTCATATTCTAAACACATATCCTATCGTTAAAATAATATGACATCAATATCTTAAATAAGGTATATAGATGCTATATCGTATCAAGATAGACATACATCTATGGCTAGGTTTAGGCTAAAGGGCTCTGTGTCGCAACTTTGGTTTTTTAGGCTAATATAGCACAATGGCCCAACCCTTCAAACAAGGACAAGGGGTGAACCATGCACTATGACAGTACATGTCCCTAGGCTGCTAACATAAACAAAAAAACACCCTAAATTAAGCTTATGATCGGCTAATCATTTATATATAGTAAACTCTCTAATACTCCTACTATGGAATTCTTCCCACCTTAGCGATTTACCTAGTCACGTGAAACATAAATTCATATCTTGAAAAATTCTATAAAGAAAATGGTCCATCAGAGTCTTAGATCCAGCCTTAAATACATGGCTTACCAAGTCATTCTATTCCTAACAAAACTCCCTAAAACCTAGCTCAAGGGGAGGGGGTCATGTTCTTGCAAGGCGCTAAAACTAACACCAAGTTTAACAATCTGGCATCTAAAATCGTATAGTAGGTCGAAAGGGTTGGGTCAAGGTCGAGCCTCCTATTTAGGTTGGAATGGTCAACGGTATCACGGAAGTGGCTAAGGTTAAGGCCCTAGGTCCGAATGTTTTGCCCTAAAAATAGTGCACGAGGAGACGCGTTTAAGTAGGACATGATGGGCATAATTGAAGGCAGACTCGTCTAAGTCACGTATATGAATTTTTTTTGGAGGTGACAGCTAGTCTTGCACTCCAAATATCAAAGTTACGGTAGCGGACACCAAATGGTCTGATTTAAAAGTGGGTGTAACGAGCTACTGACTTTTTAGATTGTTTGGAACAAAGATTCTCCCAATCACTCGCAAATATTGGGAAATCCTAAAATTTATGAGGCCCTACTATCTTGCTACAATGGAACCCCGGGTTATCGAAACTAAATGGTAGCACTCCAAAAAAAGGATAAGGAAGTCATTCTTGGAAGAAGTCAAGATGACTATATGTAAGGAGCATTAATTCATAGTGATTTGATCAAGAAAATTTGAGTAGGTAATGACTGGTATCTATCGTGATATGGAGGTTATATTTACGGAAGTACAGAGGAGTGAAGATTTATCCTCGGTGTGGCTTGACTTAGGATAGAAATATGGGCCATACTCATTCACCTAAATGAGATGACTAATTATGACGAAAACATATTCATAATTGAAGGGGTAGTGGCATGATCAAGAACGAACCCTACCTGAGGTTCTAGAACATCCTGAGCTTCAGGTGGTCCGTTAGACAGAAGATGACGAACTCTAACTCATGCTAGAGTATAGGCTTATCTATTAAAGGTCCTAGGACAACCTTTGATTCTCACAAATGCCACTAGCTAATCTTCTACAAGTCCTACTATATGTTCCTTCTGGTTTCTCCAAACATCTCTATCTAACATAGATAAGGGTAGAAGGGTTGTAATCCATTGGTCCTAAAGCCTCTCGCTAGAGTTAAGTAGTCAATGAGAATCCTATATTACTCATCCGACCTACTCACTCTACCTAATAGAGGTACCTACCCAATCCTTTCTTAACAATCATCCCCTTTTTATAATACTAAATCAACTACGTTCTATCCAATAATGGAAGGGATGGTTCACCAAGCACGTGCATTCGTCCTTTCGAAAGAGGAAATGACAAAAATCCAAAATTAGAAGATCAAAGAAGTTGATCGACTTCAAATTTGAGTTCCAAAGATGATGGATATATTCAAAAAAGTTTCCAAGGTAGTTGTGGATTGAGATCCTATCATATTATCCTATCGCATGCCCACTTACTACAGTAATATAATTAAAACGGCTAACTCTACCTGCATGGGACACCACAAAAATATGTCATGCCCTAGTTCCAAAATATATAGAAACCCAAGACATGAGCATGCTAGCTGTACGGTTAGAATAAGTACTCCCAATTTAATGGATTTATACTAATCGTAGTACGCTGTAAAGTAAGCTAAATCTACTCTATCGCAACTATGTATCAATCCACAATAATGAACAAATTTAAGAACAAATAATATATGTCATGGTCAGCAGCCAATTAGCATATATGTTTGGAATAAACCCGAAGAATATAATAGAGGTCTAGTAAAACTAGGTTAAATGAGAAAAATATAACAGGAAAGGAAATAAAAAGCACGAAAAATGATAACTAACACTCCGAGCGATACCTGAACCTTGCAGCCAAGATCATATCTTCCACCTGTATATACTATAAGATCAGCAACAACCTGGAGAGCTCACTAGGTCATCAGGGGACTAGCAAGATACATAAAATAATGCCATAATGAACTGTAAATGAAACATGACAAGGGATAATAATAGCTCGGGTCATAACATGGTTTTACATCCCATCATCGAAACAGTTGATCACCCCTATATCCAAACAAGGACAAGGAGTGACCTAACATTCTGTGACAAGACACTATCCTATGCCACAACACAAACTGAACCTAACCATATTGGTGTAATGCAAATAAAAAACCATATTGTAGAAGCATAAAATTTTAGGTGCATCCGAAGTCCGAATTTTTTATGCGCCACAAACAACATGCGCCGAAGACACAAGACAAATGTTAGCGCATCGTTCAAAGATAACAAGGATAAAAAAGCACATGAAAAAAAGAATTTTTATTTATATGAAAATCTATTACATGGCTTTTCCATTTTACAAAATCTACTACAAAGAGCTTAGTCTAAACTCTACAGCTAGGCACATCACTCAGACATCTCTGTCAAGGCGCATCACTCAGATGTCTCAGTCTAGGTGCATCACTCTGATGTCTTAGTCTAGGCACATCACTCTGGCATCTCAGTTTAGGTGCATCACCCTTCCTCATCAGAGTGAATTACTTCCTCGTCAAATGCACGAGTGCTTTGACTAATGAAGTAGTTATATAGTAGAACGTGGGTTGGCAATCAATCCAAACCTAGTGACACTTCATGCATAATGAAAGTCGGGACACAACGACCCCGATCTTTGTATGCAACAGGCACCTAACGCCATCTCGAAGAAGAACACTGTCGATAAGGGGCACGAGCATGAACTGTTATGTCCATAGCTTTCTGCGTACATCTTAGTCTTCTGAAGGAGTTCATCGTTAAGATCAAAGCTTCTTTGAATGAAGAGAACCACAAACACAGTGTGCTAACTCGCCAAGAAGGAGGATCGGTTAAGTTCATTCTCACATAAGAAATCGGAGGAAATGAGAACTTCTCTTCACAAATGATGCTATCTATAAGCTAAGACAACTAAACCCGTGCGCCAAGTGGTAGTTCTTTCCGAACTTAATGCGATGAACCACGCATTAATGGCGATGAATGTGCTATCTCAAACTCAGCTAAGTCAAAGAGTCATCAATTTGAGCCTCAAAAGACTTAACAAAGCTGACCAAAGAATATGCGCCACGCAGCTGATGCGCTCGTCAGCTCCTTACGCTGTACGTCTGAGGCGTCCACCTAAGCTCTCCACCCATCAAAGAATTTAATACCAAAATAATGAAAATGACAGCAACATGCGTCTCAAAAGTTCTAAAGAAGATGAAGAGACGCGATCATTACCCTTTGTCGGTTACAGCTGTGCTCTGGTACATGGCCGACTGATCATTCGCATGCGCCTCTACGGCCATGCGCTCAAACTTTGCATACGCCTCTACAGACATAAGCCCGGACTTACTACTTGACCCCCAAAAGTCATACGCCAAGTCTCCTCATACGCCAGACCCTAGGCACATTCAAGCAGATCATTCTGCAACAAATGTAAGATCTTTGAGCAATATACACACACCACGTGTTATTAACTCAATTCTGATCAAGAACGGGTGCCAACCACCTAAGATCTCAGTAACAACCAAATCGTAATAACTACCTTATGTCAGCTCTTCCGTAGCTCAACAGGCGTAGTTCAAATAGATTTAGTTCCACCTTCCTGGAACATCATCCATACGCCCAACAAAGTCAGACACGTGGCATCCCTACATACAAAATGTCCATGCGCGCATCGTATATGCGCGCATAAGCAGATCATTCTGCTACCTATAAATAGAAGGATCATTCCTTCATTCAGGACTTCAACCACTTCAATAAACTCAATATTTTCAAGAGCTTCAAAAGATTCGACTCATCACCTTCTAGTGCAAATCAGACAACTAATGCCCCAGTCCCAAAATACTTAGGACTAGGTACGTATCCATGCCAGCTACATACATACGAAGTATACTCCAATGTATGGAAACCTTGTATGAATACATAAGCTCTAAAATGCAGTAAACCAAGAGTAAAATAATCTCATCCACAGATGAAGAATAAAGATATCATATAATCAACTGTAATAATTCTTTATACAATACGTTGGGCGGAGATAAATTCACTACCAACAAGTAAGGAAAAATATACATATAAACTGAAATGATTTAGCGGGAGTAGCAAAGAAAGACCCAAGATACGTCATCTCCGAATCAATAGAGAATATCGCGACCTCGGCTAGAACACCTGCTATATCACAAAAGTACACACCTGGAGAGATAACCAGGTCCTCAGAGGGACGTAACAAGATACATAAAGAACATGCCACATAACTGAATATATATACCATGTCATAAATCACAAGTAAAGTAAATAGTCCCACTCGTAACAAGATCCAATACCTCATCATAGAAACAGTGGACTACCCCAACAACCAAATAAGGACAAGGGGTAGCAAACTATACCGTGATGAGACATTGTCCCAAGCTACTAATGGGACGGGGTGATATGACATTTGACAAGGGTTACCAGACCATTCTAATGTGTTTATGCAATAAGAACAAACCTTCAATGAATGGGCACTCTGGCTCAGTAGCAGTAATCTCAGGTATGGTCCTATCCGGATACCAGGGACCTCAAAGCATAACATTTATCGAATGTCAGAGGCCAGCAGAAAATCAGTATCAGGATCTAGGACCGTATCTCCAGCGGAGATAACCGGCAATAGGGAAGTGCATACGTGGCCCATACTTTAAGGAACTGTTCTTCCCACCTAATGCCTAACAGAGTCACATCCATGTCTCATATACCCCTACTAACTGCTGAGTCTCCTAACATGCCTCTGTTAGCAGTTAGCCCTAACGCATGCGCATGGGGGATCAGCCCACACACAAGAACCTCTATATGTTACTCATCTCACACATTCTCGTGGTACAACTGTGTCAAAGTATATGCGCTACACTACAGACGGTAGTCTCTTAACTCTAAGTCCATATGCAGTCAAAGGATAATAACAAGTACATCTAATATCACTGAGCAGACAATAAATCAAGAACTAGAAATAAATGAACAGTGATATGTAATAAAATACAAACTGAATATAAACAGTATAATGGCAAGGTATCTTGCCTGAGGTTATGTGCAAAAGAGAATAATCCAGTAGCTCGAACAGACAAATAAACGAAGCAAGAAAAGCCAAATCTCACAGATGTCTCCGGATGCTGCAACAAACATCACGAACGAGTTTGGAATAAAGGATATGCCTGAAAAATGCCTGTCCAAAAGTTAAATTCTGGAACAGAGACAAAATCGTAATTTCGGGTCAAAACGATGTCCGCCGTTGGACCCGCTTTGTACCGAAATGCACGCCAGATCCTACGGTCTGTAAAGTCGTCAAACTTTATGTCTACAGATTTGTTTTGATGAGACGAACCCAACTGTATGTCCAATTTTGGATTCCGGTGGGCCGTACACAAAATTGTCCGTTGAGTGGGATTATGGGCCTGCCAAAATAGTGTCCCGATCAACGGTCTCAGAATCAGACCAAACTTGGCTCACAGGACCAGAAAAATATTTTGAGTCCAATGGCACAAGTTTTATCACGATATGATGAGTGTGCACAAAGTTGTGACTTAATTTACAAAGGGTCGATACAGGGTATCTCGACGGATACGTACTGATTTCATCGCGCACATGCAACGAAATCGGGTTCCATCAGTTCCCACACGTTGACAACATCCATACACGCCTTTCGATGCGTATAGTTGGCGACTACGTCGCCCGGTTTGTCAGGGCGCATGCCATATCGGGATATTTTTCTAATTTTCGAAAACAGAATTTACAATTTTTCGTGAAACTTTAACAACGTGTAACTTTTTACACATTAGATGAAAAGTGAATCCAGAAGGTGCGTTACAATCTTGGTTATGTTATCTTTGACTGTCTTTAATTAGTTTCTACAAAATTTTAACGTACAGAATGAAAATTGGCCGACAAGTTGGTGTTTTCCCACAATTTTTAATATTTCAGAAAAGTGGATTTTTCTCCAACTTCGTCTCAATTTTTCGAGCAAGTTGGATGGCCATGTCGAAATCCACCTGGAGGATCTCGAAGAGGGTCATGTGGACTTTCTACACGAATATACGAAATCAAAAATGAACAAAAATTGACAGAGAAATTGATCGGGGAAGTAGGATACCTTAAAGTGGGAATCTGTTATTTTATTGTTATTGTTGTTGTCGCCGTGACGATCGGGAGACGGAGATGCTGCCGCTCCGACGAGGCAGGCACGCACGTCAAGGAGAGGTACGGGGACAAAGGTGAGAGGAGGAAGGAAGGAAGGAGAGTGGAGGAGGAGAAATAATTAAAGATTAGGGTTTAGAATATACATGTTAATACATATGCTAAGGGGTCGGCCCCTAAAATAGGTTGCTGTTACTTCCTTGGTAAAGGGGGGTCGACCCCCTTCATTGGGCGCCTGCTGCTTATTAGTTTGCTCTTGTGGTCGATTCCCACATGGTGGGGCCGACCACAATGAGTTTGTTTTTTTTTCTCTTTTTCTTTTTCCTTATCAAATCTTTTCAAACCTTTTCTATATATTTATAACCATGGATATATATATATATATATGCATATATGCATAAATCTTATTTAAAAATTTAATTACCAAATTAAATATTATCTACCCAATTATTTAATATATTTAAACATTTCTACATATATATAAAATTCAAATCACAATAAATCAACTAAAAATAATAATAATATCTCTATAAAATAATCATGTTTATTAAATCTTCACAAAATAAATTTTAATAATAATAAATTACTAAAATCTTTCAAATGGGTGAACTTATACCGCACACCCTTATCCGGGTCCAAAAATTTGTACAAATATTGCGCGATATTATTTAATAATAAAATACCAATAATAGTACGAATAATTAAATAATTAGAAATTGCACATAAAATTCTAAAATAATTTAGAAAATATTTGTATATACATAAAATATGCTTATGAGGCCACAGTTGGTCACACTATAATGTTACATGGGATTGGGTTCGGTCCGGGCCCTAGTTCGGGCTGGTTTGGTCCAACCGAGTCTCTAAAAATCAATATATAAAATAATATTTAATTAAAATACTTTAAATAAGTCAATTCACAATTTGGTCTGGTTTTCCTAGTTTGGACATCACCATGGCTAGGCTTCCCCTGGCATGGTTAGTACATTAGTCAAGGCGCACTGCTACATCTTCCGTGCCAAAATTCATGGTCGCCTTGTGCTCCAAACACAACAATGGCTAAGGTCATTTTTAATAATTAATAAAAACCATAAATTGTATAAATTAAATTTGAAGTATAATAAAATAATAAAAAATAATTTTAAAAAATAGGAGTTTTACATCCTACCCAACTTACAAGAATTTCGTCCTCGAAATTTTGGATTAATAGGGTAGATAGGGTTGAGGGATAGGAAGAGTTCGTCAATACCAAAATACAATTAAAATTTTGAGGAGGCGATAAAACGTCGTTCAACACCACCGTGCAATAAAAAATTGAAGAGTCGATATATACAAAAATATATCATGGTTATGGAATTGAATAAGGATTGCTAGTGAAGGTAACAAAATTTTGAATATCTAATTTAGAAGAGCAGTAAGGAAGTGAGTAGACCACAGAAAATAAAATAGACATTTAGGAGATGTGATTCCTTAAGGAAGAACTGGTTACTAATCGTCTTGGTCGAGGGTTTGATTAAGTGATGATTAGAATCACTCTCGTGCGTTCAAGAGGGGTTGGAAGGGCACAATAAAATTTCTAGGATTGGGGAGAAGAAGAGTTTAAGGTGAGGATATAGCCACATGAGTTGGTCGGTGGCTATCTAAATTCGTGTTGAAATATCTGATAGGAAAACTAAAGGTGATACTTTGTGTCATCTATCAAGTACAGTATCTGGTCTTTCTAAAGTAAGTAAAGTCAACAATAATAAAGTGTTCAAAGGCGATGCTATTGAGTACGAAATACGAGGTTCATAGGCGACAAAAATAATTCAAATGAGAGTTGTCAAAGCTGTCGCGGAAGAGACTCTAAGGCAGGTTTTACTATGTCTCCATCCACGTAGAATAATGCATGAAAAGCGAACCAAAGTGCAATAGGTTGATCAGACCATCATGCATCGGTTCTGATTAGACAATATGTTAGTGGGTGCACCTAATAATATATGTCATGATCAAGCTTGATAACGAAATAAGCTTGCAAAACTGAAGCTATATTAGCAGCATGTGATAGTCAAAATATGAGCAAGGGAGGTACTGATGAAGAAAATTTTAAATAGTCCAAGATCTTTTAAAATCAAGTCTTGCCCGAAGTGTGGGCCCTTACAGTTGTCCTAGCTAGTTTTTTTCATTTATGGCTTGGTCGCCTATATAAGTTTAGGGTCCTCTGAATTTTCTAGTCTGAGTAAACTCATCAACATGATTCATAAGGATAAAGGTTTTGTTAGGTTGTGAGGTATTCTACCCAACTTACAGGAGTTAAACCAATAGTATGATGGGACAACGGGTCAAGCAATCAAGATAAAGCATAAGGGCAGCATTAAGGGATTTAGTAGAACATATTTACATATCGGGTTAAAGGATTGAGTCGAGGTTGAATCCCTATCCGTGGTCGAAAATATATCGGTATCATGGTAAAGATTATAGTTTGGCCATTTGACCATAAGGTCATATCAAGAAACAGAGTACAAGGAGATGGGTTTTGTTGGGACATGATATATCTACATGAAGGTGGGCTTGTCTAGGTCTTACATATGAAATTTGTTGGGAGAAAAAGTCTAGTATTGTGCTCCAAATATCCAAGCCATGGTAAGGGACGCCAAAAGTTATAAAATAGAAAGTGGGAGTTCACGCGGTGATAATTAATGTACAATAATAAAGGAGATCAAGTTTAAGCATGAGATAAAATTAATTAAGGAATCCAGTAAAAATAATCTAGGAACACAATTCCGAAGAGAAGATAGTCTCCAAGATGAATACAGTTAAGGAACCATTAACTCATTATTCAAATTGGAAATGGGTCAGAAGGTCGCAATTAAAAGATCTAGAATTGAAGGAAGGTCGAGTAAGCCAAGGTGAAAATACAGTCACATAGCTGGGTAGGTGACTAACAACACTGGTGTATATACTACTATTATGGTCATGAGTGACATGGCAATTAGTGTGGAATACTCAGTAGGGCTGTCTTGATGGCCTACCATTAATATTTTAACTCGTGTCTCCTCCAACAATTTCTGAATAAATATAAAAAATTTAACCACCAAAATTTGTACTCACTCCAAGCCGTTCAAATTTATCAAGACAAAAATTTAAATCACTTTCATAAATCTCAAAGCAAATTTTTATCATGTTACTACTGACTTTTTCAAAATTTTACATTTCCACTCCAACTTTTAAACTCAAGAAACTCATGAATCAAAATTTTTTTATATCACTTCATAACTTTATAACTCTAAAAATTTCTCCAATAACCCCCAAGATAAACTTTTAACATATCACGAATAATCTAAAATTTACAGCTCAATATTTTAACGCACTCATCACATAACTTCTATTTCTAAGTCATGGTAAATTCCTTTAATCAATCAAAATAACTTTTCCACCACATATTTAGTAACTTTTTTCCAAAGATTGTAATATTAGCAATCTAACTTTAAACTCAATATTCAAATGATCTTATCAGTCATCAAATCATTTTTTTTCCAAAATTTCCAATCAATCTCGAATAAACCTTTATTCTGTCACAAATCAAATCTATATATTTTTCTTCTTCTATCATTAATCCAAATCTTAAACTCAAAATTTTAAATAGGAGTTATCAATCGTAATTCATACAAAAGTTTAAAGTAGATCCTCAAATTGGTTATATATCCTTCAAAATATTTTTAACCAAAATTCTTAATAGCCTTACTACAAACTTAAAATTCAAAATTTTACAAACTTATAAATTGGGAACCATACAACCAAATTTAAAACCAAGCTTTATCAACCGCCCTAATAATCTTACAGCAGCATTTAAATTTCAAAAATTCTTTTCAACTAACTTTATATCTATTCAAGGATGTATAGCTATAATCCAATAAATCACAAATATCAAATCTTGAAAATCAATCAATTTCTTAAACCAAGTATGAAATTCTATAAATCCTCTGGTGTTTACTATTTAGAAATCTCAAGGTTAAAACTTTCCGTGGTAATATCCTACTTTACCAATTACTAATCATTAAATCACACTAAAAAGCCTTTTTAACTCAATTAGAGTCTTGAATGTATTCCAATTGCCAATATAACCATTTTAGCCATGTGTTTGACCTATTAGCATATATTAGTGTAGTCATCGTCCTAGTTGATACTAAGCACAAAAATAAGAATCAACGGTAGAAAGGAATCAAGCAAGATGCAATTCAAGGAGGTCGAACAAGAGTTCGGAATTTGAAGCCAAGGGAAGAGGTCAAGCTGTATGGATGAGATTCCTAGATTCTAATCCTATGTTGCAGGCTCACATCGGTACAATTATGTAACTGAAGTGACAAACTCGACCTGCATGGGCCACCACAAAAATATGTAACGCTCCAGTCCCAATATACTTAGGACTAGGTACGTATCCATGCTAGCTGCATACATACGAAGTATACTCCAATGTGTGGAAACCTCGTATGAATACATAAGCTGTAAAATACAGTAAACCAAGAGTAATCTAATCTCATCCACAAATAAAGAATAAAGATATCATATAATCAACTGTAATAATTCTTTGTACAATACGTTGGGCGGAGACAAATCCACTACCAACAAGTAAGGAAAAATATACATGAAAACTGAAATGATTTGGCGGAAGTAGCAAAAAAAGATCCAAGACACGTCATCTCCGAATGAATAGAGAAGATCGCGACCTCGGCTAAAACACCTGCAATATCACAGAAGCACACACCTGGAGAGATAACCAGGTCCTCAGAGGGACGTAACAAGATACATAAAGAACATGCCACATAACTGAATATATATACCATGTCATAAATCACAAGTAAAGTAAATAGTCCTACTCGTAACAAGATCCAATACCTCATCATCGAAACAGTGGACTACCCCTACAACCAAACAAGGACAAGGGGTAGCACACTATGCCGCGATGAGATATTGTCCCAAGCAACTAATGGGACGGGGTGATATGACATTTGACAAGGGTTACCTGACCATTCTAATGTGTTTATGCAATAAGAACAAACCTTAAACGCATGGGCACTCTGACTCAGAAGCAGTAATCTCAGGTATGGTTCTATCAGGATACCAGGGACCTCAACGCATAACATTTATTGAATGTCAGAGGCCAGCAGTAAATCAGTATCAAGATCCAAGACCGTATCTCCTGCAGAGATAACTGGCAATAGGGAAGTGCATACGTGGCCCATACGTTAAGGAACTGTTCTTCCCACCCAATGCCTAACAGAGTCACATCCATGTCTCATATACCCCTACTAACTGCTAAGTCTCCTAACATGCCTCTATTAGCAGTTAGCCCTAACGCATGCGCATGGAGGATCAGCCAACACACAAGAACCTCTACATGTTACTCATCTCCCACATCCTCGTGGTACAACTGTGTCAAAGTATATGCGATACACTACAGACGGTAGTCTCTTAACTCAAGTCCATATGCAGTCAAAGGATAATAACAAGTACATCTAATATCACTGAGCAGACAATAAATCAAGAACTAAAAATAAATGAACAATGATATGTAATAAAATACAAACTGAATATAAACAGTATAATGGCAAGGTATCTTGCCTGAGGTTATGTGCAAAAGAGAATAATCCAGTAGCTCGAACAGACAAATAAACGAAGCAAGAAAAGCCAAATCCCGCAGATGTCTCCGGATGCTGCAACAAACATCACGAACGAGTTTGGAATAAAAGATATGCCTAGAAAAGCCTGTCCAAAAGTTAAATTCTGGAACAGAGGTAAAATCGTAATTTCGGGTCAAAACGATGTCCGCCGTTGGACCCGCTTGCACCGAAATGCACGCCAGAACCTACGGTCTCTAAAGTCGTCAAATTATATGTCTACAGATTTGTTTTGATGAGATGAACCCAATGATACGTCCAATTTTGGATTCCGGTGGGCCGTGCACAAAATCGCCCGTTGAGTGGGATTGTAGGCCCGCCAAAATAGCGTCCCGATCAACGGTCTCAGAATCGGACCAAACTTGGCTCACAGGACCAAAAAAATATTTCGAGTCCAATGGCACAAGTTTCATCGCGATATGATGAGTGTGCACAAAGTTGTGACTTAATTTGCAAAGGGTCGATACGGGGTATCTCAACGGATACGTACTGATTTCGTCGCGAACATGCAACGAAATCGGGTTCCGTCAGTTCCCACACGTCGACAACATCGATACGCGCCTTTCGATACGTATAGTGTGCGACCACGTCGCCCAATTTGTCAGTGTAGCCCCTCTTTCCAGAATTTTGATAATATATTTTATTTATTTATTTGAATTAAATGGTGATTTTTAGATTGTCATAAATAATTATTTTAGTTAATTATTATGGTAGATGCCTTTAGCCATGGTTGAGTTTTGAAGTACAAGGCGGCTAGGAATCATGGCACAGATAGTGCAATGGCGTGCTTTGACTAGTGTATTAGCCCTGGTAGGGAAGGTCGAGCCATAGTGACGTCCTAACTAGGAAAAACAGGCCAAGTTGCGACTTAACCCTTACCGAAGATTTTATTTATTATTTTATTATATTATTGAGTTTTAGGGAACCCGGTTGTAACGAACCTGTCCAGATTGGGCCCAAGTCAAAACCAAGCCCATGTAGGCAAGTAGTAAGACGAAAGACGTCCATGTAGATGTATAGATGAGTATATAGATATTGGTTCATTTTATGGTCTAGTAAGTAACCCTTGTAAATATTTATATTATATATAGATATAGATATTATTTGCTATTTAAATTATCTTGGGTATATACATTAAATAATATTCATATAAATGTATCCTTGTGTATCGTGGGATTAGATACACTGGCGAGTGTGCCACTTGTTACCCCCTCTTTGGAATTTCCTGTAAATTCCGTCAATAGTTATACATCTTCTAATCAAATTTCTATAACAATTTTCGTCTCTCTGTACTCTTCTATTCAAATAACATATAAATATTTACATGGCAATTATAAGATACTTGCACAGTTTTTGTGAACCAAGTAACATAGGAGTATAATGTGTTACCAATACTACTCGTATTATTAGGTAATTATAAATTGTATTCTTACTATTATTTTTTATTAGTATTGATGTTATTGCTAGATAAAATTAGTTACCATTAGTTGGTTATTATTTTATTGTCAAATAGATTTATAGATATATATGCGACCATAAATACTCTATATTAGATAAAGATAATATTGATAATTCAATTGAATTTTTTATTAGTATTTATTATATATAAGAGAGATAGAAGTATGTGTATAGAGATATATACAAAAATATATATAGATATATAAGGTTATTAGATAATAAAAAGATATTATAATATATATATATATATATATATATATATATATATATATATATATATATATATATATATATATTATAATCCAATATCTCGCGATATCTTGAAATTATCGTAAGATGAAGATTAGGTTATAAGCCCGCACGCCCCACCATGAACCATCCCACGTGCGTCCCCAGCAACCTCGCGACCACTGCGCGCCACCGCCATAGCATTGTCGGCCGGCCACGGCGACAAAAGCGCGCGAAACAGAGCAAAAAAGAGTCTTGCTCTATTATTGCTCGAACAGCAGGTGCCCCCTTTCCTTCCTATTTTTCTCGACGAATACTCGATCGAATATCGATATGTCAACCCCTTTGTGTAGTCAACCTATACCCCATCTAATCCCAGTAAATGGTTCCGAGAATAGTAGGATAACCTATCCGAGATTTCGACGGAAAGTCGACAAGAAACAGTATCGAAATCAGTCTCAAACCAGTCCCAAGTAGCTCCGTTTGGAGATCGATTCCTGTCAACCCATCAGTAATTTTGAAAAACAATTTGAACAGTATTTTAGATCACTTATAGCCCTTCAAATCTCTTGTTGAAGTCCCTGGTTTCATTGAGTATGTACAAAGAAAATTGATTTCCAAAATCAGGAAAACCCGCAACAAAAACAGTTTAAAAAATAAAATTTGTCCCGATACGACGTGCGACCCGCCAATTCGGGCGACGTGGTCACGAACCGAAAGCATAGAAAGGTGCGTATCGGCTTCGTGGACGTGTGGGCTTTGACGGAACTCAAATTGGTCGCGTGTGCGCGACGAATTTGATGCGTATCCGTCAAAATTTACCGTATCGGCCTCTGTGCAAACTTCTCGATTAGTTTGTGCGCGCTCGTCAGATCAAGACAAAAATTATGCCAGCAGGACCGTATCGTTTTTCTGGTCATGTATGCCAAGTTTGGTCCGATTCTGAGACAGTTGTTTGGACCGTCGTTTTGCGGGCCCCATGGTCCGATTCAACGGACGATTTTGTGCACGGGCCGCCGGAACCCAACTCTGGACGTACGGTTGGGTTCTTATCGTCGAAACGAATCCATAGACATGTAGTTTGATGACTTTAGAGACCTTTGACCCTGGCACATTTTTCGGTGCAAAGCGGATCCAACGGCGGACACCGTTTTGACCCAAAATTACCGTTTTGCCCCTGTGTCCAGAATTGGACTTAAGGACAGACAATTCTAGCTATTTTGACTATTCTGAGAACATTGGTAATGTTTATTTCAGCTTTCAGGGACTGTTGTACGAGTTTTGACTATTGTGGTATTCTGAGTGGTTCAGATTATCGGTTACATCAGCACAGGACCACAAGCGAGTACAGTTTATTGTCTGCATTTCGATATTGATATTTACTATATTTCATTGATTAGCCATTGGTTATTTGATTTTTATACTCTATTATAAATTGTTGAGTCGGGAATGAGAGGTACCAAGGATGTGTGATCCGACCGTAGACAGTGTTTATTTTCATGCAGTAGACATCGTAGACAGTGCTTATTTTTTTGCAAGTAGACATCGTAGACAGTGCTTATTTTTCTGCAAGTAGACATCGTAGACAGTACTTATTTTTCTGCAAGTAGACATCGTAGACAGTGCTTATTTTTTATGCAAGTAGACCTCGTTGACCGTGCGGTGTAGTGTCCTAGACTGATCACATATCAAAGGTACTTCTAACAGTTGGGAAAAGTATTTTGTGTCTATTTATTTGCTATTGATTTTTTGTCTTTCTGGTTATTTTCAAAAATATGTAATTGATGTCTAACCTCTGTTGTATAGTCATTTTCTTTATTTGAAATTGCATTCAGTGAATTGTGTTCATTCCATTCCTGACTGGAAACCATATTTTTCAGGTTAGCCGTGGATTCACTTAGCATGGGAAATACGGGTGTACTTGCAGCCGAAGCCTAGAGACTAGCTAGATAGTTGAGTTGTAGTCATTATATATTTGTAGAAGTTTATATTTTTCTTTAAATATAAAACTTGTGATCATTGTAAATTAAATTAATTTTGTGAATGAGCAATACTCATGATTTTGAGCATTGTGGCTATACAGCGTTCTACCGCCGACACTGCGGTATAGGCTGGCTTGGACACGTCTCGTATCCGTTTAAAAAAATAGGTGCGGATCGTGACAAGTTTTCGTGGTAGCCCATGCAGGTCTGTTTTCGCAAATCATGCGAACTCGTGATGGTACTTAAGTTAGTTGTACTATTACGAGCCTGCGACAAGGAAATTCTCATTCACGAATTAGGATTAATTTAATTTAAGTGAATGACTAGGGCTAGGAGTCCCTTATACAAATTTACCGATGGGTAGTCTAGGCCATAGAATTTAGATGAGGAGTTATTAAATTTAGATAGCATGCTAGATCCCTATAGGTACACTCTTACTTTTGATATGACGATATGATCCGATGTGGATATACGATTTACTTGGTAAATTAGGCTTATCTAGAATTAAGGCAATACTCTTGATAACCTGTTCAATTTTCTTTTGCTCTATTAGATATAAACATCATATCACGAGTAGAATTGCCTATTTTAAATTTTATTTTGCTTTAAGGAACTAGTTTATAATTTCTGATTCTGTTATTCATATACGAGTCTCGAGTTGGATTTGATTCACAGTTTTACCTCTGCCATTTGAAATGCATATGAAATAAATATTAGGATATTCTTATTTCTCT
This sequence comes from Iris pallida, assembly GCA_029216955.1. Taxonomy (NCBI): domain Eukaryota; kingdom Viridiplantae; phylum Streptophyta; class Magnoliopsida; order Asparagales; family Iridaceae; genus Iris; species Iris pallida. The sequence continues at coordinate 1,714,046 of JANAVB010028620.1, forward strand.
TGTCTTCAGTTATTTTCTCTCCGATCAATCTTTAAGGATTGAGACTTATAGGCAGATGTTTACGCTTTCTATCATAGTCGACTAGTTTGAATCCCTAGCAGCTCCTTGAAGTTCTTAGAAATATAGTTGGAGTATTTAAACGACTGCGATGACTAGACAGCAGCACACTGTCGCCAATTACCTGAGAATGGAGAGTGTGGGTTCACTGCAGCCAGCAGCGCACTGCAAGGCATAACCCCCAGAATTGAAATCATTTCGAAGAATCATAGTCTATGGAACATTGCTAAAACTATGTTCTCGTTGATCTTAGATACCCTTGTGTCAATATAAGGTAGAGTATCCGATAGCATATCACATCTGAATCACGAAACCAAGGGTTACCACGGCCGGAGTATATGGACAAGGCATAATTTTCGGTAATATGATTCAGACGTGATTACAAGTTTAGGATACCATAGAGGACAGGAAAATGTATGTTTGTCCCATAAGCTCCAAAGCCAAACTAGTGGAAGCTCTGTAAGTTCGGTAGCATGTCTTCCAACCTGACCTTCCGTGGTCCTTGTGATCCATTGACGAGGTAACTGACTGACACTAATAGGTTTACCTGGAGTATAGAATTCAGAAGTCCATAACCCATTAGTCAACCAAGGCCTTATGAATAGAAGATAGTAGGATTTACTGTATAAGCAAGAACACCAGGTAAGTTTTGATTCTCTCTAAACTCGAACTACTTGTGCCTTCTTTCAAAAATCTCGCATAATTGTATTCGACTATCTTAACAAACGCTGCTGTTACAGCTTAGTTTTACAAGCTCACTCTGTTCTCGAGCTTGATTCGAGGCATATGTTTAGTGGGGACGCCTGCTAACTTATTGTCTAATCAGAATCAGTGTATTATGGTCTGATCAACCATGATGTATTTGGTTCGCTCTTCGTTTAATTATACTACGTGGATAGAGATATATAGGTATCTAGGATCTCATCCGTGACTGCTTTGACAATTCCTTTTGAATTATACATTCGCCCTTGAATCACGTAATTGTATTTGATGACATCTTTCCTGAACTCCTTATTGCTTTTGTCTTTCACTAATTGGAAAGACGAATGTTCGTATTTGATAGATAGATACAGCGTTTCCCCATGGCTACGATAGTTGTATACGCAAGTGTAGCTACCATAGGCCAGCCATGTGACTAGAACCTGGCCTTGAGTTACTCATTCTCCTCCCGACCCTCAAACTACTATTGGAACCCCTAGCCATCTGAATTTGAGAATGATTAGGGTTTACCATTGGTCAAAATGCCAACCTAGGAGACTATCTATTCTCAAGGAACCAAATATTATGATCCTTTCATCATTTGTTTGAAGCTTGGTTTAACTAGAACCCTTGTGACAATAGTCCGACAGATTTGACCCCAATAGAAATTTACGACTCAGTTGTTAGAAATCTTTTCATATGATGTTCCTTAGAGTTGGTTACCCCGTCGATAACTCTTGAATACTGTAGATGAGCAGATCATTTATTTTATCGACCATGTGTCATTGTACACACTTGTTTCCATTTATTGAGGAACGATCCTTGACTTGACTTATATCTACCGTATTCCGTTACGGCGTGCCTTATTCTTTAGAGTTGAGGTACAATATCCTGACTTTGAAATTCGCCTAACCTCATTATACCTAAGATCCTGTCTTAGCCTCTAAGGCGGGTAGACTGTAAGCTTTCTAAAATTTTGGGATATACGAGGACTACCGATTGGTTAGAATAATTTCTTTGGGATGGTAATTAGTGCCTCATGGACTCCCACTTTCCATTTAGAGCATTTTGTGTCCCCGGCTGTGCCACTAATATTTGGAGCACGAGACCAGCTGTTACCTTCCAACAAATTTTATATACAAGATCTAGACGAGTCCACCTTCATCTAGGTATATCATGTTCCACTCAAACACGTCCCCTTGTACTCCATTTTTATGGTACGACTTTTAGGTCAAAAGGACTAGCTATAACCCTTACCATAATACCGATAAACTGAAGAACGGATGGCAACTCTAAGGGGAGTGAATAAAGTTTATAGCGATAATAGCCAATTAAAAATTAAACTCTTTTACAAGCTAAAAATAATCAGAGTAAATACGGAAATAAAAGGAGCAAGAAAGCATACGCAAACACAGCCGATTTTTAACCTGGTTTCCCTCGTGGAGGACTAGTCCAGGCCTGAGAACTCTAGCTCAGGATTAAATCTGCTATTTGTGAAATAGTAGTTACACCCCGTGCCTTTTCTTCAGAAGAGCACGTCAACTTCTTACAAAGATCGCAGTGGCGATGCTTGGAATTTTCCAAGCGACTTCTTGAACTCTTGCACAAACTCCTAACTGAAAAATACTGAGCACTTGAGGCTTAGGGAGCTTGTGGCTAGTAGATGAAGAAGGGTATGGCTTGTATTGAGCTTTAGAGAGAAGAGAAGAGAAGATTGGATGAATGAAAATGAGAGAATTCGTGGCCTATTTATAGGATACCAGGTAGGCAGAATTCGGCCAGAATTCTTGTTGGACCATTCAAAAATTTGGCCGTTGGACAACTTGCAAACAGCCAACCCTAAAAATTAGGGTACTGATTTTTAGGGGACAGAGTTCGGCCCGAACTCTGTGTGGAGGCAGAGTTCGGCCCGAACTCTGTCTCCAGAGCACAGAATGGGTCAATGGTCCAATGGGCTTATTTTTGGTTTGTGTGGAGCTTTTGGATTTTCGGTATGGGTATAGGTTGTCTCAGATGCTCAGCACAGATCAGTTTACATAAGTCTAGACTCAATAAAGTTGTAAAATACAGACTCAAAAAATAACTTGTAATGCAAATTCGAGCTGTCGTCTGACTTATACTGGATGAAGTCATCATGTGTCGTATTTAATGATCACAAGTATCATATAGTCAATTTTATCAATATTTGGTTGACTGTGATTTTGTGTCAATAATCTCCCCCATATTGATAATTGACAAAATGATAATTGTATATTCAATATTCATACCTGGACACATTTAAGAGCAAAAAGCATAGCTCCCCCGTAATCAGTACCGAGCTTAAAATAGCTCTCCCGTAAGCAATGCTAAGCTAGCAATTGCTCCCCCGTAAACATTGCTTTGAATCCTGTTGGCCTGATAAGAATATTCTCCCCAAAGCACAGATATAGATACAAAAAGAATATAGAATATACCAGAATCTCTTTCCCTTTTGGCATTTAGCAATTAACTATAAACATTAAAAACTGGCAAGCACACCAAAATAAGAGAAGAAACTGCATAGAAACTGATAAAAGTACAGAATGTCTCAAGAGTCACAACTCATAATAAGTTTAATACAAGCAAAGTGCATAAAAGCAACTATATCAACTAAAATCCAAAATACATAAATCATAAACTAAGATCCTCAGTAGCAGCAGCAAGTAGAAGTCCATATCCATCATCGAGCTCATGAAGGCCCAGTGTCGTCTGATGGATCAGTGAAGGAACGACGAGGGTCCACGAAGGCCGCATCCGGATCCAAGTAGCGAATAACCTAAGGGTCATCGATACGATTTCCCTCACGACCAAGGTCCCGCTCCATAGGAATAGGCATGGAAGGATGGCGAGACATGGAGTACCGAATATCGTACAGTGAGTTGCTGATGGCACTCATCTGCAGGGTGGTCCGGTAATCCAGCTGAGTCCAACGATCATACTCTAAGGTGAAGCGATCGCGGAGCATAGTCTGAAGAGACTCGAGAGTGGCAGGAGGAGGAGGAGGATCCTGTCCAAGAGGAGGTGCATCGGGCTCATCGTCAGAGTGCTCAGACACGACGAGTGAGCCAACGGCTGCCTGAAGCCTCCGTGCCTTAGAGAGAAAGGCAGGAGCAGGTAAGAACTGGCACTCATCAAGTGGTATGCGAAAAGCACGAAATACCATAGGAAGGTACAAAGCATAAACCAAGGATCTTGGTTTCTTCCTACAATTAATCATCCAGTCCATAATGATACGTGGAAGATTAAATGGTACATGAAAGTGGAGGTGGTACAAGGCCGAGATTTCAAAGTAGGTGACTTCATCGGTGGATCCCGCTTTGGGTAGAATAGTATTGAAGATAATCCGATAAAGTTCATAAAAGTAGGGATTGAGATACTTGGCCAAAAGCTTACGAGGACGTATGTTAGGGGTACACAAGTCTTCCTTGATGCTTTCAAGTGAAGACCCATCGGGAAATTGAAACGATCGAGCTTCAATAAGCTTTTCCCATGAGTTTGGCTCTTGGAGTTCAAGGTGTTCGGCCAAATCGAAATCATCAAAAGAGATGTCAATTTCCGCAACCCGTGAGAAAATATGTGTGTCATCATGAGTTAGGTTGCAGTAAAACATTTGAATAGCACTACGATAAATGACCGAGTTGGTAGTGACAAGTTCGTCAAGACAAAGATCATGAAAATGTGAGTCATATTGAGAAAAAATAGTAAAATTGATAGGGTGACCCGCAAACACCAGACGTGTCCGAAAATCACTAAACCAATCATTAGATGCGTCGAGTGATACAAATATTCGATCGTCAAATGTGTTTGGGTCAAGTGGACGAGGTAGGTTGAACAACGGGTGGATAGGTGGTTGTTGTTCAACGGGCGGTTCAACACGAGGAGGAGCATTCAAAGAGGATGCTCCCTCGGTTCGAAGTCTCTTTCCGCGATTGAACAAACGTGGAGCCATGAAATAATAAAGATAATGGAGGAAATTGAGATATAGAAAAGTGTTGAGATATACCTCAAAGTGATGACGAACAATAAAGGGGAATGATGAGAGAGGCCTTCTCCTTGAATTTGGGAAGAGATGAGCTCTAGAAAGGAAGAACTAGGGTTAGGGTTTTGAGAAAAGGTGTTTGGAGAAGTGGAAAAGGTGGCAATGGAGGAGAAGGGAGAGGAGAGCCCGAATATATGTGAAGGGTTCCAATTGGTCGGAACAAATATGGGCCATTGGATCCATTTTTGATCAGCGGCTGAGACTGTTCTCGGTTCTGGAACAGCCAGACCGAATTCAGCCCAAACTCTGGATAGGGCAGAGTTCGGCCCGAATTCCGGATTCTGTTGACAGAACAGGAATCAGGCTGAGAATAAAAATGGTTAAGTGTGAGAGACCAACGGAAAAGTAAAAAAGAGTACATATACAAGAAAGATCCAAGTTGAGAATGACAGAAAGTTAACTTTGAAGCAGAGTGAAGTTTGGAAAATTTGCATTTCAGCATGTGATGTCACGACCCGCACCAACTATGAGGGTACGAGTACGTAACAGCGCCCAGCCTACGCCGCAGTGTCGGCGGTAGAACGCTGTTCTATGTCTCTAACTAACCATCAACTCATGCAGTATATAATGTACTCATCATGATCAACTCCGAACGGAGGATAAGTATAAGATATGGTGTAACCTAATCACAGTCTAAGCACGATAAGATAACACAAAAATGTAACTAAGAATTTGAAGACAACAAAACTACTGATATAATAATAACAAACTCAACAATCTTAAATACATCTCAAGTCTCAAATCTCTATATACAACTCCAGTTCTAATCAGGAAAACTAAAACAAGACAGACTAACTAAACTCCCGATCACTCCTGAATGTCGGGGCCATAGGTAGCTAAGCCATCTCCTCAGTAAAATATAGGGCATGTATCCTCGGGACAATCATCTGTAAAATTTTCAACAGGTTCAGTCAGGACAGGAAGGAGCACAATCTCATCTAGAAAACCCAAGTAAATGACAGAGAACTATAAAGCAGTTATAGGCAGTTGTATTGATGAATATGGCAGTTTAATTTTCAGGTGATGGTATAGAGAGACAGATAAAGTACAAAGAAAGTAAGTAACTAAACAAGAAGAGAAACATAGCAAGAAGACTGTAAAATAAGATCTAGCTGAACTAGAATAACATAATGAGTTCAGATGGTACAATATAAGTCGAGTGTAATACCAATGTGAATCTAATATAAGATGAGTCGAATGTAATTCTAATCATTATTCTAATAAGATGAATCGAATAAGGTGATACGAATAAGGTGATACGAATAGTGATTCACATGATGTTCTAATAATGATTCGAATAAATTCTCCAAGTGTGTTTTAAAATACTTAGTTAGACATGTAAACGGCTAAGGGTAAATACGGCACATCACACACCTGGCCGGGTGTGGAATGGCTATCGTTCAAATATATTCACAGGGGGTAGTTCGAATAGTGGGAATGTTCACATGTCTAATCAAGTATTTCCCCGCCCATCTAATACAAATGAATCCAAAATTCGACACATCATTCGAATAAAAGTCCAACCAACATATGAAGATACGAATAGGTGGTTCGAATAGTGATTCGAATAATAGAGGTAAGACGAGTAAGTATGTATGTCGTATACATGGATTCAAAAATAAAAATACGTGTTTGTAACAGAGAATCACATACAGCTAACTAGAACTGAAGTACAGTAATTGACAAATAAATAAAAGAACTATCAGAGAATGTACTCGCCTGCTACTCTGAAAAGAGTAGTGTAATATCAGATACATGCACCAGAGTCACAATGTCCTAAATAGAGCAGTACAGGTTATAATATGCTTAAAATAAGACAAATGAAGTTTATGATGCAATCTACATGATTCTAAGTCAAATCTAGGTCAACTGGTCACATCTAGACTCAATGTTGACTTTTGGTCAACTCTAGTCAATCATGAACTATTGGGTCAAACCTTGGTCAATTCTAGGGTTACACTGGTCAACTTCCTAGCTAACTAAGTCAACAAGTCAAAATTGGTCAATCATCCTATATCAAGTCATACTTACCTGAAATATCCTGACTTAGATAGCCTTAGCCAACCTTACCCTATACAAGTACATATATACATATATATATATATAGGATATGCCCAATCTAGGTCATCAATTACCCCAGGCTAGATAACTCATCATCTACTACCCACCATATCCTCTTCCGTAGTCTATCTAGATAACCCTTTACTAACCTATATTTCCTAGCTAGTAGGGTTAAACACATAACTTGACTAAATATTCTAGGTAACCATATACTAAATAGGTACTAGCCTAAACTACTCTAGGATACTAACTAACAATCAAACTAACATCTACTAACTAAACTAATCTTAGGATTAAAAAAGTCTAACTATATTTAATAACCAAAATCATATAGCCTAACACCCAATCAACCACCACACACACAAACCTACATAATATAAATTTCTATACCCCCACTTCCCTTACTCTCAAAACACTCAACCTAAGCTCTTGCATTAGTACAATGCATTTGAAACTAACAAGCCAGCCTAACATACCATGGCTAACCCTCACACAGGTTATCTAGCCTTAAAACACATATACATACCCATATGTATCTCAGAAATCTGAGATTTGAAACTCGACCATATCAATACCTCAATCTAGACTCATGCTTATCAACCCACTGCCATTTCCTATACCCTATTGACTGCTCCTGAATACTACTCCTCCTATTACTCACACATAAGAAAACCCCTTTTTTTTATTACCTATACAAACACACACACACCAAACTGCCTCCTGCCTGCTGCCTGTACAGGCCCTAAGACCTGCACCCTCTACCTGAACATTAGCCTATGGCCAATATAACTGCTACCTACTGCTGCTGCTAATGCCACTTGTTGCTGAAATTGCTGCTAACTATTGCAATGCAAAGCCAAGGCACGGCAAAGCATTGTCTGGTGTTACAACTGCAATGCAGGGCAAGCATTACCTGCTGCTGCAACTGCAATGCAGGGCAAGCATTGCCTGCTGCTACCTCTTCCCAATCAAGTTCCAGGAACTTACCCTCAGGATCCAACCCAATACTAATGCAATCCTCGAAATCAAGCTTAACTGATACCATATCATGTACAACAACATTTATACATAGATACATATATTGTATTCATTCAAATAGGATGGGGAATAGAAACTGAGACAGTGACTAGTGATGGTTGCAAGTGTATACCCGTGTGTGTGTGTGTGTAGTGTATGTGACAGGAAAATAGGGTGAGGTGTGTCAAAAGGAATCTCAGTTAAAACCTACATTTCAGTTTAAAAGTAATATCAACATATCTGTTAACTAATATACTTATATGTGTATATCAAACCAAATCCCCAATCAATACAACCAACTCGGTCAATGTAATAGTGAATCACTATATATCAATCAACATTTAAACTCATCATAATTCCCAAATTCAATCCAAATAACCCCAATCTCAGTTTTAACCAAAACCCCAATCTCAAATGAAACTGTCAAAAAACTGGAACATGAAATCAGTTGAACAGTGAGCATATCATTTCATCATTCAAAAATCTAAATCGAAATCTAAAACCCAACACTAGCCAACAATCGACATTAGCATAGTCTAATACATATGTGTAAGTGATTCTAACATAGCAATTTAATCAGGAAAATCAGTTTAAAACCAGTTTTCAAAATTTAGAATTTAAACCTATTGTCTAGTATCAGAAAAATGGGAAATTTCCTGAATTAGAATTTAAATAACAACTAATAATCAATTTAGTAGGTTGGTAAATAGTGTGTCACTAGTGTATATGTCAACCATGGTGTTCGTGTCCATGCAAGTGGACACGAACGTGTCCAAACTTGAATTTACAGTGAATAGAAAAGGACAGCACAGCAATCTCGTACGTGCGTGTGGGTCGCCCTAGGACACGACACAGGGCGACCCGTGTCTCGTGCTCATGCATGTGGGTTCGCCTAGGATAGGGCTATGGTTAGGGTAGCCTAACACAAGTCCAAGTGTCCTTGTGTCCCCGCACGAAGTGCGTATCAGTGGCACCTGTGCGCGCGTGTGTGCGTGTGGTCGAGACGGTGCGGTCGAGATTTCTCCCAAACCGCTCAACCATATGGCCTGAATTTTTGTCAGTGCCGTGTCAGACACGTGGCCTAGGTGTCCACAAATTTTCGTGTCCATACGTGTCGTGTCGTGTCCGCTACAGTGCCCGAGCAGCAGGGCACTGTGCGTAGCCTGCTGCGTGCGTGTGCGTGTCCAAAACCGACATAAAAAAGACACAAAAATAAACTCAGTCTTCACAAACATTTCTACTCATACCTAGATCTAGAGATCCATGAAATTAGAATTCAAAAATACGAAAAATAAATCCTTTGTGGCATTTCGTCGAACACCTAGTATACCTACTGATACGTGTCCGATACGGACACGTATTGGACACGAAACCTAGCAATACCTATACCAGTAGTTAGGGTATTCCTAGATCTTCCTATTCATGCAATTAAATCACTATTTTATGGAGAGGATTAGGAATTACCTAGGTGTGTGAAAAAGCCCAAAAAGCTTCAAAGAGGGGTATTTCTCTTGCCACCCAAACTCCTCCAAATTGCTCCTCCACTGAAATTTCTCACCATAGTCAGGAAATACATAGAGATTAGGATCTATTGCAAGAAATTAGAAGGAAAAAGGAGTTGAAATGGAGAAGTTATGGATTGGGGAAGAAAGGGTTTTACCTCTATTTCTAAACTTTGCTATTTCCTAAAGGAGGCTAGCCCTAAGTGGTAGAGACATTAAATAGGGGTGTGGAACCCTAGGTGGCTGGCCATAAATGCTAGGGTTAGGGTTTTGGTTTCACTAATTGGGTTATGGGCCTCTATGGGCCTTAAGCCATAAGTCATGGTTTATGAAATCACAAGTCATTAACCAACCTATTCATTATCACTATTTCCCCAATTTAATCCTAATGACTAGAGTATCATTAACTTAGGTTAACTAGGGTTTCATAATCTAACCAAGTGGTCATAACTAGGGTTAGCTTCTAGGCTAGTCCACTAGGTCTCAACAAGTCAAGGTCAACCTAGAATTCACCAATTCAATAAATCACCATATAATTCAAATAAGTCAAAATAACCAAATTATCCCTAGACTAAAAATGATAATTAAATCATCCTAATGACACGGTTAGGCTCTAGGTCATGCAGTCTCTACGGTTTCACTAACTGCACACCAAAATCACAAGTCATGACTTAAACCATTTTTAAATAGTTTAAAAATAATTAAAAATTACCAAAAATCATAATATGAAATAAATATCAATAAATAATAATTATAAATACAAAAATTCAAAAATACCCTCATCTGGAAAACTAGGTGTTATAAATCTACCCACCTTAGAAAAATTTCGTCCTCGAAATTAAAATGGTAATAGTCCTTCTAGGTCAACCACCCCCACAATCAAAGTCTCAAACATACCGTCAGATAATCATATACGTCTGTCCAAAATCATGATACTCAGAATCTTCGTCGTGTTAGTGAGCAAGGCTACGATAATCACAGAGTCCTCGACTAAGGCACATACCTCTAGAATTATGGTATTTAAAATTTTTGCATTGCCGCATGCTTGGCAGCGAAAACCTTAAATTCCCACACCCGAGAAATACGTCCTAAATCTGACTATATGTCCTCACTATGCCAGCTAACACGACTATCGAAGATTCTAGATTCCATAACTGGGTGACCTAGCCCATATGATTCATCTCAGAAGAAAATCAAACATAACATAAGAGCAACAGGACAAAATTGATCAACCAACAAGGAACAGAGAGAATCGAATTTCAAGGCAGTAATTGCAGAATTTGAATCAAGAACGGAACCTGCAACTAGATCTCCAATGGCCTGAGCATCCTCGGCTGCCATCGCAAAAGCTCCACCCCTTTGGTGCTGAGCTACAGGTGGCCTAGCTCCCTCTCTCTGACTCGGTGCTCCGTTATATACAGGTGCAGTAGGGCAATCCCTGACCTGATGAGCAGCGGATCCACAGAACAGACAAACCTTTCGCCTCCTATAACAAGTCTCCCAAGCGTAACCTGCCCTCTTACAGTAAGCACAAGTCTGCACCTTGCGGTCCTGCCATCTAGGCTGATGCTGTGCCTGCTGCACTCTCACCGGTGCCTGCATCTGCACATGAGGCCTCTTGGCCTGGCCTCCACCACTGCTGCCCCCAACTGGGTCTCGTCCTCTCTTGAGCCTAAGCTCAAGATCATCCTCAGCTAATAAGGCTTCCGTCAAAATCTCCTCAAAAGTGGCATCCCTGTTGCCCTTGGTCAAGGACTTGACTTCCTTGACCAGACCCTTCCGAAACCTCTGGGCCTTCGCCGCCTCGCTCAAGCCCTCTACGAATCTGTTGAGGCGGCCAAACTCCCCAGCGTACTCCTCCACTAACAGGCTCCCCTGAACTAGGCTCTCGAATTGCGACTCCAAGGCTCTGAGCGCTGAATCTGGAAAGAACTTCTTCTTGAAGAAGCCCTTGAACTCCTCCCAAGTCTGTCCAGCTACCCCCACCCTGGGGTCTGACTGATACCAGGTGCGAGCAAGATCTCGCATCCGGCTAGCTGCTGCCTCTATCTGGAGATCTGCCGGTATCCGGGCCAGGCGAAAGATCTCCTCAATATGCTCGATCCACTCATCAGCATATAGAATCCCCTCTGTCCCCAGGAAGTCTCTGGGGCTCATCTTCTGGAACTGCTCTATCCCCGGTGTCCTCGGCTGCTGGATCACTGGTCGAGCTGTGACCGTCGTAAGGGCCAACTCCATGCTCCTGTCCTCTCGGGCCTGCTGCCGGTCCACAAACTGCTGGAAGTAAGCGAACATCTGTGCCGCATCCACGTATCCTGTAGACGGCGGCTGCTGGAACTGCATCTCTGGGATGACTGGGTCCTGCCCCAGAGCTGGTAGAGACATACCCTCTGCTGCTGCTGCTGAAGTCCCAATATGAACAGAGGTGGCAGGAGCTGCAGCCTCCTGACCCTGCTGATCTGGCTGAGAGGTGGCAGTCCCCTCTACAGCAACTGCTGCACCAGAGCGATGTGATCGTGTCTCTACCATCCTGAAGACAGATCGAACAAGGAAGTCAATACTGAACAGGAATCGATATATCAAAGGAGGACAGTTTATTTCAAGAAGACAAGTCAGTAAGATATATAGATGGCATGAATTGAAGCAGAATTTTTCCTAACTGTGATTGAGTACCTCTCCGTTTAAACCTATTTCTCAATCCTATCGCAGGCTGTAGTGATACTCTAGTTCGAATACCGCTACATAAACTCGACCTGCATGGGCCACCACTAAAAACGTGTCACGACCCGCACCCACTGTGAGGGTACGAGTACGTAACAGCGCCCAGCCTACGCCGCAGTGTCGACGGTAGAACGCTGTTCTAAGTCTCTAACTAACCATCAACTCATGCAGTATATAATGTACTCATCATGATCAACTCCGAACGGAGGACAAGTATAAGATATGGTGTAACTCAATCACAGTCTAAGCACGATAAGATAACACAGAAATGTAACTAAGAATTTGAAGACAACAAAACTACTGATATAATAATAACAAACTCAACAATCTCAAATACATCTCAAGTCTCAAATCTCTATATACAACTCCAGTTCTAATCAGGAAAACTAAAACAAGACAGACTAACTAAACTCCCGATCACTCCTGAGTGTCGGGGCCATAGGTAGCTAAGCCATCTCCTCAGTAAATATAGGGCATGTGTCCTCGGGGCAATCATCTGTAAAATTTTCAACAGGTCCAGTCAGGACAGGAACGAGCAAAATCTCATATAGAAAACCCAAGTAAATGACAGAGAACTATAAAGCAGTTATAGGCAGTTGTATTGATGAATATGGCAGTTTAATTTTCAGGTGATGGTATAGAGAGACAGATAAAGTACAAAGAAAGTAAGTAACTAAACAAGAAGAGAAGCATAGCAAGAAGACTGTAAAATAAGATCTAGCTGAACTAGAATAACATAATGAGTTCAGATGGTACAATATAAGTCGAGTGTAATCCCAATGTGAATCTAATATAAGATGAGTCGAATGTAATTCTAATCATTATTCTAATAAGGTGAATCGAATAAGGTGATACGAATAAGGTGATACGAATAGTAATTCACATGATGTTCTAATAATGATTCGAATAAATTCTCCAAGTGTGTTTTAAAATACTTAGTTAGACATGTAAACGGCTAAGGGTAAATACGGCACATCACACACCTGGCCGGGTGTGGAATGACTATCGTTCGAATATATTCACAGGGGGTGGTTCGAATAGTAATTCGAATAATAGAGGTAAGACGAGTAAGTATGTGTGTCGTATACATGGATTCAGAAATAAAAATACGTGTTTGTAATAGAGAATCACATACAGCTAACTAGAACTGAAGTACAGTAATTGACAAATAAATGAGAGAACTATCAGAGAATGTACTCGCCTGCTACTCTGAAAAGAGTAGTGTAATATCAGATGCCTGCACCAGAGTCACAATGTCCTAAATAGAGCAGTACAGGTTATAATATGCTTAAAATAAGACAAATGAAGTTTATGATGCAATCTACATGATTCTAAGTCAAATCTAGGTCAACTGGTCACATCTAGACTCAATGTTGACTTTTGGTCAACTCTAGTCAATCATGAACTATTGGGTCAAACCTTGGTCAATTCTAGGGTTACATTGGTCAACTTCCTAGCTAACTAAGTCAATAAGTCAAAATTGGTCAATCATCCTATATCAAGTCATACTTACCTAAAATATCCTGACTTAGATAGCCTTAGCCAACCTTACCCTATACAGTACATATATATATATATATATATATATATATATATATATATATATATATATATATATATATAGGATATGCCCAATCTAGGTCATCAATTACCCTAGGCTAGATAACTCATCATCTACTACCCACCATATCCTCTTCCGTAGTCTATCTAGATAACCCTTTACTAACCTATATTTCCTAGCTAGTAGGGTTAAACACATAACTTGACTAAATATTCTAGGTAACCATATACTAAATAGGTACTAGCCTAAACTACTCTAGGATACTAACTAACAATCAAACTAACATCTACTAACTAAACTAATCTTAGGATTACAAAAGTCTAACTATATTTAATAACCAAAATCGTATAGCCTAACACCCAATCAACCACCACACACACAAACCTACATAATATAAATTTCTATACCCCCACTTTCTTTACTTTCAAAACACTCAACCTTATCTCTTGCATTACTACAATACATTTGAAACTAACAAGCCAGCCTAACATACCATGGCTAACCCTCTCTAACCCTCACACAGGTTATCTAGCCTTAAAACACATGTACATACCCATATGTATCTAAAAAATCTGAGATTTGAAACCCGACCATATCAATACCTCAATCTAGACTCATGCTTATCAACCCACTGCCATTTCCTATACCCTATTGACTGCTCCTGAACACTACTCCTCCTATTACTCACACATAAGAAAAACCCCTTTTTTTATTACCTATACAAACACACACACACCAAACTGCCTCCTGCCTGCTGCCTGTATAGGCCCTAAGACCTGCACCCTCTACCTGAACATTGGCCTATGGCCAATGTAACTGCTACCTACTGCTGCTGCTAATGCCACTTGTTGCTGTTGCTGAAATTGCTGCTAACTATTGCAATGCAAAGCCAAGGCAGGGCAAAGCATTGCCTGGTGCTGCAACTGCAATGCAGGGCAAGCATTGCCTGCTGCTGTAACTGCAATGCAGGGCAAGCATTGCCTGCTGCTACCTTTTTCCAATCAAGTCCCAGGAACTAACCCTCAGGATCCAACCCAATACCAATGCAATCCTCAAAATCAAGCTTAACTGATACCATATCATATACAACAACATTTATACATAGATACATATATTGTATTCATTAAAATAGGAAGGGGAATAGAAACTGAGACAGTGACTAGTGATGGTTGCAAGTGTATACCCGTGTGTGTGTGTAGTGTATGTGACATGTGACAGGAAAATAGGGTGAGGTGTGTCAAAAGGAATCTCAGTTAAAACCTACATTTCAGTTTAAAAGTAATATCAACATACCTGTTAACTAATATACTTATATGTGTATATCAAACCAAATCCCCAATCAATACAACCAACTCAGTCAATGTAATAGTGAATCACTATATATCAATCAACATTTAAACTCATCATAATTCCCAAATTCAATCCAAATAACCCCAATCTCAGTTTTAACCAAAACCCCAATCTCAAATAAAACTGTCAAAAAACTGGAACATGAAATCAGTTGAACAGTGAGCATATCATTTCATCATTCAAAAATCTAAATCGAAATCTAAAACCCAACACTAGCCAACAATCGACATTAGCATAGTCTAATACATATGTGTAAGTGATTCTAACATAGCAATTTAATCAGGAAAATCAGTTTAAAACCAGTTTTCGAAATTTAGAATTTAAACCTATTGTCTAGTATCAGAAAAATGGGAAATTTCCTGAATTTGAATTTAAATAACAACTAATAATCAATTTAGTAGGTTGGTAAATAGTGTGTCACTAGTGTACGTGTCAACCATGGTGTTCGTGTCCGTGCAAGTGGACACGAACGTGTCCAAACATGAATTTACAGTGAATAGAAAAGGACAGCACAACAATCTCGTGCGTGCATGTGGGTCGCCCTAGGACACGACACAGGGCGACCCGTGTCTCGTGCTCATGCATGTGGGTTCGCCTAGGATAGGGCTAGGGTTAGGGTAGCCTGACACGAGTCCAAGTGTCCTGTGTCCCCGCACGAAGTGCGTATCAGTGGCACCTGTGCGCGCGTGTGTACGTGTGGTCGAGACGGTGCGGTCGAGATTTCTTCCAAACTGCTCAACCATATGGCCTGAAATTTTGTCAGTGTCGTGTCAAACACGTGGCCTAGGTGTCCACAAATTTTCGTGTCCATACGTGCCGTGTCGTGTCCGCTACAGTGCCCGAGCAGCAGGGCACTGTGCGTAGCCTGCTGCGTGCGTGTGCGTGTCCAAAACCTACACAAAAAAGATACGAAAATAAACTCAGTCTTCATAAACATTGCTACTCATACCTAGATCTAGAGATCAATGAAATTAGAATTCAAAAATACGAAAAATAAATCCTTTGTGGCATTTCGTCGAACACCTAGTATGCCCACTGATACGTGTCCGATACGGACACGTATTGGACACGAAACCTAGCAATACCTATACCAGTAGTTAGGGTATTCCTAGAGCTTCCTATTCATGCAATTAAATCACTATTTTATGGAGAGGATTAAGAATTACCTAGGTGTGTGAAAAAGCCCAAAAAGCTTCAAAGAGGGGTGTTTCTCTTGCCACCCAAACTCCTCCAAATTGCTCCTCCACTGAAATTTCTCACCATAGTCAGGAAATACATAGAGATTAGGATCTATTGCAAGAAATTAGAAGGAAAAAGGAGTTGAAATGGAGAAGTTATGGATTGGGGAAGAAAGAATTTTATCTCTATTTCCAAACTTTGCTATTTCCTAAAGGAGGCTAGCCCTAAGTGGTAGAGACATTAAATAGGGGTGTGGAATCCTAGGTGGCTGGCCATAAATGCTAAGGTTAGGGTTTTGGTTTCACTAATTGGGTTATGGGCCTCTATGGGCCTTAAGCCATAAGTCATGGTTTATGAAATAACAAGTCATTAACCAACCTATTCATTATCTCTATTTCCCCAATTTAATCCTAATTACTAGAGTATCATTAACTTAGGTTAACTAGGGTTTCATAATCTAACCAAGTGGTCATAACTAGGGTTAGCTTCTAGGCTAGTCCACTAGGTCTCAACAAGTCAAGGTCAACCTAGAATTTACCAATTCAGTAAATCACCATATAATTCAAATAAGTCAAAATAACCAAATTACCCCTAGACTAAAAATGATAATTAAATCATCCTAATGACACGGTTAGGCTCTATGTTATGCAGTCTCTACGGTTTCACTTGCTGCACACCAAAATCACAAGTCATGACTTAAACCATTTTTAAATAGTTTAAAAATAATTAAAAATCACCAAAAATCATAATATGAAATAAATATCAATAAATAATAATTATAAATACAAAAATTCAAAAATACCCTCATTTGGAAAACTGGGTGTTACATGTGATAAATAAAAAATGAACCATAAACAAGGAATTATGTCATAATTCAATATTTTGAAGCGGCCATGGGTTAGCTGCAGGGGCCGGATCCCAGCTAACGGTAGTCCTGAGGACTAGTGCACCGTGTCGCTTAGGCTTTTATGCCTTGTTGTCAGAAGGACCCTTTCGGCTTGTACCCATAGCAATTTCATCATAAAAGAATCAAGACATACTCGATATTTATGCAGGTTTATTTTAATTAATAACAGCTTCATCCTAAATTCCAAGTTTATGACAAAGAAAATTGAAGCGCTCTTCGGATAATAGTTTTGTGAAGAAATCTGCTAGCTGATGATCAGTGTCAATAAAATCTAAGTTAATAGTGCCATTTTGCTGATGATCCCGCAAAAAGTGGTGACGTATTTTAATGTGCTTCGTGCGTGAGTGACAAATGGGGTTCTTAGTGAGATTTATAGCACTAGTGTTGTCACAAAAGATTAGAATGTGCATAAAAGATAAGTTGTAGTCTTTAAGGGTTTGCTTCATCCGCAGAATTTGTGCACAACAACGCCCAGCTGCGATGTATTCAGCTTCTGTTGTGGATAGTGCGACAGAATTCTGCTTCTTGCTAAACCAAGAGACTAAAGCCTTTCCTAATAAATGACACGTACCGCTTGTACTTTTACGGTCGACCTTGCATTCGGCGAAATCAACATCAGAGTAACCAATGAGGTCAAATGATGTTGACTTGGGATACCATAGGTCCACTGTAACCGTACCCTTAAGGTATCGAAAGATACGCTTAACAGCAGTCATGTGTGATTCCTTAGGATTTGTTTGATATCTAGCACACAGGCAAACGCTAAGCATAATATCATGGCGACTAGCAGTTAAATAGAATAGACTGCCTATCATATCTCGATACTTACGTTGATCCACATGTTTGCCGCATTCATCTGGTTCTAGTTTAGTTGTAGTAGCCATTGGAGTGCTGATTGGTTTGACGTTGTCAAGGTCGAATTTCTTCAGCATGTCCTTTGTATACTTTGACTGACAGATGAAAGTTCCATTTGACATTTGTTTGACTTGCAGTCCAAAAAAGTAGTTGAGCTCCCCCATCATGCTCATTTCAAACTCGGTCTGCATACACTTGACAAAATCTTGACAGAGGGTTTCATCAGTGAAACCAAATATAATATCATCTACGTATATTTGGAATAAGAGAATAGTGTCTTTAAAAGATTTTATGAAAGCTGTGGTGTCAATTTTCCCTTTTGAAAAACCTTTCTCAAGCAAGAAATTGCTTAGCCGATCATACCAAGCTCTAGGGGCTTATTTAAGGCCATATAGCGCTTTCTTCAGCTTGAAAACATGGTCGAGAAATTTGTGATTTTCAAAGTCAGGAGGTTGTTTCACAAAAACTTCCTCCTTAATAAATCCATTCAAGAAAGCACTTTTAACATCCATTTGAAATAATTTGAAATTTTGAAAATTTGCAAATGCACAAAGCATCCGAATGGATTCCAATCTAGCAACAGGAGCATACGTCTCATCGTAGTCGATACCTTCCTCTTGGTTGTATCCTTGGGCTACTAGACGAGCTTTGTTGCGTGTAACTGAACCATCTTTATTTACTTTGTTTCTAAAGACCCATTTGGTACCAATAATCGAGTGATTTGTCGGTCTAGGAACAAGTTCCCATACTTGGCTCCTCTCGAATTGGTTGAGTTCCTCTTGCATAGCAGAAATCCAAAATTCATCATTAAAAGCTTCTAAAAAGTTTTTCGGCTCAATTTGTGAAATAAAGGCAGTGCTAGCAATAGAGTCTCTTAATGATGATCTAGTAGTTACTCCACGTGAAACCTCACCTATTACCAAATTTTCTGTATGTGACGGCTTGAAAGAGAATTTCTTTGGCAAGCCCTCCAGAGAATTGGTTTCGGTTGTGGTATTCATTAGAGTAGAAGTTGATGGCTCAACATCATCATCAAGAGTAGCTGCTGCACTGTTATCTTCATCAAAAGTCATATTTGTAGACTCTTCCATAATTAATGAGCATTTGTTAAACACTCTATATTCCTTGCTCTTGGCAGCGTAGCCAAAAAAAAATACCATCGTCAGCTTTGGCATCAAATTTGCCTAAGTTGTCTTTGGTGTTAAGGATAAAATATCTACAACCAAAAACTCTAAAATAAAAAATATTTGGGGTTCTCCCAAACCAAAGCTCATAGGGTGTTTTCTTCATAATAGGACGAATAAGCTCCCTATTTAAAATATGGCAGGCTGTACTAACAGCTTCAGCCCAAAAGTATTTTGGAAGTGAAAACTTGTTCAACATGACTCTAGCCATATCGCCAAGAGTCCTATTCTTCCGCTCCACAACACCATTTTGTTGAGGAGTTCTTGGACAAGAAAACTCACGATCAAAACCATTAGAATCACAAAACTTTTCAAAATCTGTATTTTCGAATTCGCCTCCATGATCACTTCAGATTCGAGTAATCATGTAGCCTTTTTCGTTTTAAACTTTCTTAGCAAAAATCTTAAAAATTGAAATAGCATCACTTTTATTTGTAAGAAAGAAAACCCATGTAAATCTAGAAAAATCATCAACAATGACAAAAGCGTAGAGTTTTCCACCAAGACTGGCTACTCTACTAGGGCCAAATAAATCCATATGAAGTAATTGCAAGGGTCTAGTAGTGCTCACAGAGTTTATGGCATGAAATGAGGACTTTGTTGCCTTATTCAATTCAAATTCGGCACATACCGTGTCCTTTTTGAATGTGATATCGGGCAAGCCTCTAACTAGCTTCTTAGTCGATAGCCTGGATATCGTATCCATGTTGGCATGACCAAGATGCTGGTGCCATAGTAATCTTTCATCCTTATGAGCAAATAGGCATCTACCTGCGTTGTTAGTATCTCTAGACAGATAGAAAATATAAATATTATCCTCTCTTATCCCTTCAAAAGCGATGTCTCCTGTTGACCTATCATAAATAAAGCATTTATTTTGTCCAAAGTTAATGTCATATCTATGGTCAGCAAGATGACTAATGCTGAGCAGGTTATGCTTTAACTCGGTCACTAGGCAGACATCCTTCATTACGGGAGAGGGAGGATGACCAATAATACCATTACCTATAATATACCCTTTTTGGTTGTTGCCGAAGGATACATATCCTTCTCTCTTCATCGATAGTGATGCAAAAAGATTTGTATCTTCTGTCATATGTCGCGAGCATCCACTATCGAGAATCCACTTACTCTTAGTTGAGGAGGGAAGGTCCACCTACATCAAGAGTAGATGTGACCTTTGGTACCCAAGTTCTTGAGGGTCCTGAAAAGTTAGTTTTCGGAAACCATGCATATATCTTTCTATCTACTAATCTTCTAATTCTACATTGTGGTGAGATGTGTCCATGTAATCCATAATAAGTACATATAGCATTCCTATTTATGTTAGGAGCATGCTGATGATGTCTATAACTAGAGTGATGAAGAGTAGCATGATGATATGTAGAGTTAGCATGGTGATGATGACTATATAGAGTGATGTGGAGTAACATGGTGATATTGTCTATATGGAATGGCATGATGATGATGTCTATATGTAGAGTGATGGTGACTTTGTTTTTGTGCAGCATAGTGATGATTGTATCTATGTGTAGCATGATGATTCTGTGACATATGAGAATTATTTCTACGTGCATGTGGTTTGTGTGCTTTGTGAAAGTGTGTGTATATGTAAGCATGATTACGTGCTGCAGGTGGATGACGTGGTTGACTAGTATGAGTAGTGTCATGCTTTGTGTGTTTCTCATGTGATTGGGTTTGAGATTGAGCAACCTGTTTTCCCAATTTAGTCTCTAATTTCTTAGAGACAGCCTGCAGTTCAGTAACCTTAGCATTCAAACCATATATCTTAGTAATAGAAATCTTGTGTCTACTCTTTTCTTCATCAAGCTCTGTGTTGAGTGCTGTGATTTCTTGTGTTTGTTGTTCAATGCGTACTTCGGCATCATGTAGGCTTATTTTAAGCTTAGATACCTCATTCGTGACTTTCGTGGGTGAAGTGCCTCTAATGTTATCAAGCAATAAGGAAAGTCTTTAAATTTTGACTTTATGACTTTTGATCTTTTCCTTGGCATGTTTGTATTTACCAATGACCTTTTTGTGATCATTAAGTAAATCAGTGAAAGCATCGCCAAGTTCATCAAAAGTGAAGTCATCAAGAGTTTCGTTTGATACCTTGTCGGACATTGCCATTAGGCATACGTTTGTCGTGTCTTGAGGAGAGTCTTTTTCCTCTTCGGAGTCACTAGCTTCGCTTTCATGCCAAATGCTTGTGTTGGCATATTTCTTTGAGGAGGCCTTCTTGTATGGTTTCTCATAACGATTGCTCTTCTTTAAGAATGGACAGTCTTTTCGGACGTGTCCCGTCTTCTTGCAACCGTAGCAGGTTGGCTCTTCTTCGTCATCTTCTTGTGGTTCCTTCTTTCTTCGGTTGAAGCGAAGGAATTTCTTGAAGTTGCGGACAAGGAGAGCTTGATCACCACCTTCCGAGTTGTCGTCATCCGTCTCTTCGGGGTCAGCCCTTCGTCGGTGAGCTTTGAGGGCGATCTCCTTAGCCTTAGGAGCAGGCTCTTCGAAGTCTTTGAGGTCAAGCTCATGAGTCATCAGCTTTCCCATCAAAGTCTCTATGGACATAGTTGTGAGATCATTTCCTTCTATGATGGCTGTCACCTTAGGGTTCCAAATTTTTGGTAGCCCCCTAAGTAGCTTGCGAATCTTCTCGTAATTTGTATATTGTTTGCCAAGCGAAAATAGGGGATTGATGATGTCGAGGAATCTTGTGAACATTTGCGTGATCGTCTCATTTGGCTTCATCTTGAAAGCCTCATATTCTTGAGTGAGACGGCTTATCTTTGATTCCTTGACTTGGGTGGTTTCTTCATGCGTCACTTCTAGAAGTCTCCATACTTCGTGAGAGGTGGTGCATGTTGAGACCCTGTTGAACTCATTCCTGTCTATAGCATAGAATAAAGCATTAATAGCTCTCGCGTCTAGACTTGCCTGTTTCTTCTCCTCGTCGAAATATTTGTCATGTGGTTTCTCAACGAGATCACCATTGACAACTATCCTGGCGGGCTTTTTGTAACCATCAGTGATGATGCTCCACAGGTCGAAGTCTAGCAACTTGAGATAAAAGCTCATCCTTGTTTTCCAATAGGTGTAGTTAGTTCCATCAAATAGGGGAGGCCTATGAGTGGACTGTCCTTCACCGTGATTGGAAATCATGGATTGTGTGGTTGCTATGGATCAGCTCTAGGATGTTAATCCTTGTTGAGAGAACAGAGCTTTGAGTCCAATTGAAGAACAGATGGAAACTCTAGAGGGGGGGTGAATAGAGTTTATAGCGATAATAGCCAATTAAAAATTAAACTCTTTCACAAGCAAAAAATAATCAGAGTAAATACGGAAATAAAAGGAGCAAGAAAGCATACGCAAACACAGCCGATTTTTAACCTGGTTTCCCTCTTGGAGGACTAGTCCAGGCCTGAGAACTCTAGCTCAGGATTAAATCCACTATTTGTGAAATAGTAGTTACATCCCGTGCCTTTTCTTCAGAAGAGCACGTCAACTTCTTACAAAGATCGCAGTGGCGATGCTTGGAATTTTTTAAGCGACTTCTTGAACTCTTGCACAAACTCCTAAATAAAAAATACTGAGCACTTGAGGCTTAGGGAGCTTGTGGCTAGTAGATGAAGAAGGGTATGGCTTGTATTGAGCTTTAGAGAGAAGAGAAGAGAAGATTGGATGAATGAAAATGAGAGAATTCATGGCCTATTTATAGGATACCAGGTAGGCAAAATTCGGCCAGAATTCTGGTTGGATCATTCAAAAATTTGGCCGTTGGACAACTTGCAACCATCCAACCCTAAAAATTAGGGTACTGATTTTTAGGGGACAGAGTTCGGCCCAAACTCTGTGTGGAGACAGAGTTTGGCCCGAACTCTGTCTCCAGAGCACAGAATGGGTCAATGGTCCAATGGGCTTACTTTTGGTTTGTGAGGAGCTTTTGGATTTTGGGTATGGGTATAGGTTAAGTCTCAGATGCTTAGCATAGATCAGTTTACATAAGTCTAGACTCAATAAAGTTATAAAATACAGACTCAAAAAATAACTTGTATTGCAAATCCGAGCTGTCGTCTGACTTGTACTGGATGAAGTCGTCATGTTCGTATTGAATGATCACAAGTATCATATAGTCAATTTTATCGATATTTGGTTGACTGTGATTTTGTGTCAACATAAAATTTTCGACTACAATTAGAGACTCAACCTTGACTAAATTCATTCGACCCAATATATGGTGGTGATCTACTCGAAGCCACTACGCACATGTCACCAGTGTGCCACTTAAATTGTGCCTTCTCGTGCTACTTAAATACAAGAGTCACGGAAGACGCATTTTTGGGCTTTAGGGGACCTAGTTAACCAATTTAACTGCAACTAGCTCAACCACTTGGGTGGAAACCTATTCTAGGTTATCCTAATCTAGTAGAAATAGTTTTAACATAGGGATCTTGTCCATTCCATATAGATTAGAGTCCAAGGTTCGTCCAACCGACGACTGATGTCCAATTGGGGAACCCATTAAGACCGAGTAATACCCATTCATGTATACCACCATATTTGGACTACAAAACCGAACTATTTGAAATAGGTCCCTATACCTATTATGTAGTCTTCCCCTCTTAGAATAAGAAGACATTCGTAACCCTTGTTCTATCTACCTAGAAGTCGCGATACGATCTTGTATTGCATTTATATCCCTTGTTTGTGTGTTTAAATAACCATGAATGAGATCACAAATCTTGATTTCTCAAATTCCGTTCTATTATGGAACCTGTTAGAATTTCGAGAACGAAATTTTCGTATTGCATGGATTGTAAGACCTCTGAGAAATGAAGGGTTCTTAGACCTAGCAAGTAACTGGATTAGAGTAGCCCAATCTAGCAAAATTTATCCATGGCTCATAGACTTTCTTTCTATCTGTATCCTTGAATACTCTCTACCGCTCTTGAAACTTCATATTGCTCCTGATTACTCTTCCTTATCATCAGGTCCTTCCTATTGCAGAGCGACGAATGGTCATGCTTATTAGAATTTACTAATATTTTTGCTACTTGTGTAAATTCGTTGCTTGTTAGATTTTGGGTTATTTGATAGATAGGAGAGGATTATAGATGCAATATACAGTAGGTAATCTATTGGTAGCAGTTTTAGCAAGAAGTTGGATGATTTTAAAGTTTTAGTGACATGAGTTTTGAGGGAGTAGTGTGACTAAAGGTGGGTAAAAGTTCTTGGAGTTTCGTAGTTAACCTATACCTGTTTTTGAGGAATTAAACTGTTTTTGAGGAATTAAAAATTCGAGGAGATTAAGGTAACGGTAGATTTCCTTTTTGAATTTAAGGAATAGTTATGAATTAAAATTTCGAGGACGAAATTATTTTAAGGTGGGTAGATTTGTAGCCCCTATTTCCAGAATTTTGATAATATATTTTATTTATTTATTTGGATTAAATGGTGATTTTTAGATTGTTATAAATAATTATTTTAGTTAATTATTACGGTAGATGCCTTTAGCCATGGTTGAGTTTTGAAGTACAAGACGGCTAGGAATCATGGCACGGATAGTGCAATGGCGTGCTTTGACTAGTGTATTAGTCCTGGTAGGGAAGGTCGAGCCATAGTGACGTTCTAACTAGGAAAACCATGCCAAGTTGCGACTTAACACTTATCGAAGATTTTATTTATTATTTAATTATATTATTGAGTTTTAGGAAACCCGGTTGTAACGAACCTGTCCAGATTGGGCCCAAGTCAAAACCAAGCCCATGTAGGCAAGTAGTGAGATGAAAGACGTCCATGTAGATGTATAGATGAGTATATAGATATTGGTTCATTTTATGGTCTAGTAAGTAACCCTTGTAAATATTTATATTATATATATAGATATTATTTGCTATTTAAATTATCTTGGGCATATACATTAAATAATATTCATATAAATGTATCCTTGTGTATCGTGGGATTAGATACACTGGCGAGTGTGCCACTTGTTACCCCTCCTTGGAATTTCCTGTAAATTCCGTCAATAGCTATACATCCTATAATCAAGTTTCTATAACAATTTTCGTCTCTCTGTACTCTTCTGTTCAAATAACATATAAATATTTACAGGGCAATTATAAGATACTTGCATAGTTTCTGTGAACCAAGTAACATAGGAGTATAATGTGTTACCAATACTACTCGTATTATTAGGTAATTATAAATTGTATTCTTACTATTATTTTTTATTAGTATTGATGTTATTGCTAGATAAAATTAGTTACCATTAGTTGGTTATTATTTTATTGTCAAATAGATTTATAGATATATATGTGACCATAAATACTCTATATTAGATAAAGATAATATTGATAATTCACTTGAATTTTTTATTAGTATTTATTATATATAAGAGAGATAGAAGTATGTGTATAGAGATATATACAAAAATATATATAGATATATAAGGTTACTAGATAATGAAAAGATATTATATATATATATATATATATATATATATATATATATATATATATATATATATATATATATATATCATATCCTTCAGGAACCCTAGGACGCCTCTTCTTCTTCCTCGACCCCGGTGTGGCCTTGGCCGTGCCGGCGTCCCTCCGGGGCTGCCATACCATTTGGCTGGTAGCTCCTCCCCTTGATATTGATCTGTTTTCGTGCCTAGGGTTTTCATGACTTCTCGTTCTTTTGCTGAGGTGGTGGGAGGCAAGACTTCCATGTCTGCGCCTCTCCTTCCACCTAGAACGGTTTCGTCCTTTAAGGGCGCCCCATCGATCTCCTTCTCGGAGGAGGAAGAAACTGCTCTGGCTTCTCCTTTGCGATTTGCGTTAGTGGGAAAGTTTTAATACCGACCCCCTATCGACAAGATTTGCAAAGCCCTAGCGGAGTTCACTTTCGATGGATCTATTTTTGCTGGCCTAATAGATTCTAAACATATCCTTATTCGTCCGTCATGTGAATCTGATTATCTTCGCCTTTGCGCGAAAGATACTTGGTACATTGCCAGATCTTCTATGCGGATTTTCAAATAGGATTCGGACTTCTCTCCGTCCCATGAATCTCCAATTGTTCCAGTTTGGATTAACCTACCGAATCTTCCTCATCATCTTTATGCTAAGGAAGCGTTATTCGCTATTGCCGGTGCTATTGGTAACCCTCTCAAAATTGACAAGGCCACAGCTGATCTTTCACGTCCAAGTCTGGCACGGATCTTCATCGAAGTGGATGCTTCAAAATCGTTACAATATAAACTCCGCATTAATTTGCCTCGGAACAGAAGCTTTTGGCAGCATGTGGAATATGAGTCATCTCCCCTTTACTGCTCTGTATGCCACCACCAGGGACACTCAACAGAAGCATGTAAAACAAAAGCGAAGGAAAAAGGGAAAGAAGTCCCTGTGCAGAAGAATGTTCAAGTGCCTCGGATCCTGCAGAGAGGGTCTCGGTTGGAGACTGGGGAACCATCCAATCCCACATTAAATATCCTAGTGGATATTAATGGTACTTAAGAGCCTCGTGCCCTGATCAAAGAACCCCCTCAAACTGATAGCCGCCATAATGACATCCAGGGAAGCCCGACGACCAATGCTGCTACTTCCATGCAGGTCCCTCCTATCTTGCCGCCGGTTCTTAATGCCGAGTCTCCTCCAATTGACAACGTACGGCAGAACGATGGGACTACTTCCACTCCAGTATACGCCGATGATTGCATTAGAGCAGATGAGATTCTTTTCGACCACGAACAAGAAGAGGTGGCCACCGACGCTGCTCCAGATATTGAGGAGGGCGAAGTGGTCCGTCGAGAAGAAGAGCAACAAATTGTGGGTCGTTTTTGGGCTGACATTGCTGAAGAGGAGGACTCAGGGAAGGAAGATGAAGAAAAAGAAGAGGAGGTGGTCCGACCACCCCTGCAGAAGCGCAAGAAAAAGCCCCCGCCTCCACCATCGGACAGAGTCTTACGATCAGGCCAAAGCACTCCAGCTGGTACACAATCAAAAACCAGTAATGTTTAATTTCCTTATCTGGAACGTCTGAGGTGTTGCTAGCAAAATGACTATTAAGAGAATCAAAACTCTTCTTAGGATCAACAAGATTCAATTCCTTGCGGTTATTGAACCGAAGGTTGCAAAGGATCAATTAATTTCTTTTCAAATTAAACTTGGATGCTCTCAATCCTTCTCTAATGATCGCAGGAACATTTGGCTTTTTACGAGATTTGGGTCATCTATGTCTATGGTGGATTCTTTTGATCAAGCAGTGACGGTTAAGTTTTCTAATGATCTATTGCCTACGGATGTTATTGTGTCTATTGTTCATGGACACGGAACTAAGGAAGGAAGATCAGAGCTGTGGACGAGACTACAGTACATTCAATCTATAACTCCCTTGCCCTGGGCGGTAGGTGGAGATTTTAATGCAGTACGAAGCACGGAGGAGAAGACGGGTGGACTTCGCCCAAATTCCCAATCCATGCAGGATTTCAATGATTTTATCATGACCTCGGGTCTTACTGAGGTGCCATATTCGGGGAGCAAGTATACTTGGTTTAAATCGGACGGAGAGAAGCAAGGTTCAAGGCTTGACCGACTGCTTCTGGACAAGGAATGGTGGCATTTGGTTCCATTAACAATTGAAGATCATCTTAATCGTAACGAATCCGATCATTGTTCGCTTCTTATTAAATTCAAATCTGCTAGCGCGGGAGGGAAGCGTCCATTCAGATTTCTGGATTTCTGGGTGTCTTATGGAGAATTTTCTCAGGTTGTTGAGAGGGCATGGCACTCTGTGAACCATGAGAATGCTCTTGTACGGGTGGCGGAAAGATTGATTGCATGCAGAAAAGCTCTATCCCATTGGAGTCATGCTACTTTTGGGGATATCTTTCAAGAGGTTAAGGCGGCTGAAGATGGAGTCCTTACTGTCGAGGTCACATATGAGCAGGAAGACTCTGTTCTCAATAGGGAGAATCTTCAGAAAGCGAGAGCCATATTGAAACTGCGTCTTTCCTATGAAGAATCCTACTGGAGACAAAAGGCGCGAATGAAATGGGACTTAGAGGGTGATCGCAATACTGCATACTTTCATGAGTGTGTCAATAGCAAAAGGCGAAAACTTCGTATTCATTCTATTATGAAAGAGAATGGATCCTCTATCACTGAGCTCAAGGAATTACAAGACTCAGCTAATGAATACTTTGCTAATCAATATTTACATACAGGTACAATCCAGGATGACGAATTATTGACTCATATTCCTCACCTTCTCAATGATGAGGATAATCATCTGCTGACGGTCGACCCTTCAAAAGAGGAGCTGCATCAAACTATTAAATGGATTGACTCTAAAAGTGCTGGCGGGCCTGATAGATTCACGGCTAGATTTTTCACGGCGGTTTGGGCAATCATAGGGGGTGACATCATGGAGGCTGTTCAATTGTTCATGGATGGTTTTGCTTTACCTCGGACAATCTCGAGTACATCTCTCATACTTATCCCCAAGGTAAAGCAACCTTCTCATTGGTCTGATTTCCGCCCCATTAGTTTATGTACTGTGATGAACAAAATCATTTCGAAGTTGCTGGCCAACCGACTAGCTCTTATCCTTCCTCGTATCATCTCTCCTGAACAATATGGCTTTGTCAAGGGAGGGAGATTGTGGATAATGTTATTTTGGCGCAGGAGATGATGAGTATGATGAAGATTAAGAACAGAGGGGAGAATGTGGCAATCAAATTAGATATGGCCAAAGCATATGATAGACTGGACTGGGGATTTCTTATGCAGGTCATGCAGAAATTTGGCTTCAATGAAAATTGGATTAACATGATTTTCCGATTAATCAGCAATGTATGGTTCTCGACTGTGATCAATGGAGAATCATCTGGTTTTTTTCATGGCTTTTGCGGTGTGCGGCAGGGGGATCCCATTTCACCTGCTCTGTTCATAATTGCAGCTGAAGTTCTTTCCAGAAATCTCAAGGCTCTACTAGATTCTCCGTCTTTCCACCATTTCTATTCTCCTAGTGGATGTCCGGCCGTGACGCACTTAGCCTATGCTGATGACGTTCTGATTTTTGCAGCAGGGGATGTGGGTTCTATTCAAATTTTACGTTATTTGCTATCTAGATATGGGAGGGCTTCGGGACAACTTATTAATTCCTATAAGTCGTCTTTATATGTGCACCCTTTATTTTCTGATAACAGAGAAGCGAAATTACGACAGATCACTGGTTTTCCGTCATCGAATCCTCCATTCTCCTACTTGGGTTGTCCCTTAATGTCTGGAAGGAAGAATGCGGCTATATTTGAAGAGCTGATAGCTAAAGTCAGAAGACGGGTCGAAGGGTGGCAACAAAGACTCCTGTCTGATGGTGGTAAACTTGTTTTACTCAAATCCGTGCTAACATCGATTCCGATGTACACACTAGCCGCTTGTAATCCACCTAGCTCTGTTATTACCCAACTGGAGATTATGTTTTCATATTTTTTCTGGGGGTCACAAGATGGATTGTTCAAACACTCATGGCTAGGATGGGGCAAGATGGCTAAACCCTATGATGAAGCAGGTTTGGGGCATCGAAGTCTGGTTGAGGTTTTTGACTCATTCTCTTCTAAATTAAGGTAGAAGTTCAAAACTCAGGACTCTTTATGGACTACATTCATCCACATCAAATACTGCAAATATGCTGATCAAGATATTGTACAGGCCAATTCTAATGCTTCTGGTATTTGGAAAAGGTTGTTGCACGGGAGACAGCTTGCTAATCACCTTATCGTTCAAGATCCTGCAGACATCAATAGGTGGCGATGGAGTCCTTCAAGTAGTGGAACTTTTTTAGTCTCGTCAGCGTATCGGCACACTAGAGTTCAGTATACCCGACATCCCGACTTCACACATGTTTGGAATTCATGCATTCCGAAAAAATTGTCTGTCCTTGCATGGCGGATCCTTCATGGTCGACTGCCAACAGATGACAATGTTCAGAGATTGGGTTATCACTTGGTATCTCAATGCCATTGTTGCGTTTATCCTGATCTGGAGACTATTGAACATCTATTCTGGAAGGGTGATCTAGCCCAACATATCTGGAGACTATTGCAACTGGATTTCTCGATTAGAAGCATGGGATCTATGTTGGGTCTTCTTCGGCGATGGTGGCGACGACCAATGATACACTTGAAGGAATTAGTTGTCGGTGCTATTTTCTGGGTGATCTGGAAAAACAGAAATAAATGGAGATATGAAGCCTACAAATATTCGGGGGATCAAGCTGTTAAAGAGATCAAGAGACAAGTCGGCAAAGCCCTAGTTCGGTGCAAGCATTTGAAGTCTATCCCGCCAGGATTCAGTTAAATGTACTTCTTATCTTTTTGTTATTCTCAGTTTGTAATCTCTGAGGAGTTAGTAGTTTGAATGGAATAAAATATATATATATATATATATATATATATATATATATATATATATATATATATTATAATCCAATATCTCGCGATATCTTGAAATTATCGTGAGATGAAGATTGGGTTATATGCCCGCACGCCCCACCATGAACCATCCTACGCGCGTCCCCAGCAACCTCGCGACCACTGCGCGCCACCATAGGAGCATCGTCGGCCGGCCACGGCGACAAAAGCGTGCGAAACAGAGCAAAACAGAGTCTTGCTCTATTATTGCTCGAACAGCAGGTGCCCCCTTTCCTTCCTATTTTTCTCGACGAATACTCGATCGAATATCGATCTGTCAACCCCTATGTGTAGTCAACCTGTACCCCATCTAATCCCAGTAAATGGTTCCGAGAATAGTAGGATAACCTGTCCGAGATTTCGACGGAAAGTCGACAAGAAACAGTATCGAAATCAGTCTCAAACCAGTCCCAAGTAGCTCCGTTTGGAGCTCGATTCCTGTCAACCCATCAGTAATTTTGAAAAACAATTTAAACAGTATTTTAGATCACTTATAGCCCTTCAAATCTCTTATTGAAGTCCCTGGTTTCATTGAGTATGTACAAAGAGAATTGATTTCCAAAATCAGGAAAACCTGCAACAAAAATAGTTTAAAAAATAGAATTTGTCCCGATACGACGTGCGACCCGCCAATCCGGGCAACGTGGTCACGAACCTAAAGCATAGAAAGGTGCGTATCGGCTTCGTGAACGTGTGGGCTTTGACGGAACTCAAATTGGTCGCGTGTGCGCGACGAATTTGATACGTATCCGTCAAAATTTACCGTATCGACCTCTGTGCAAATTTCTCGATTAGTTTGTGCACGCTCGTCAGATCAAGAAGAAAATTGTGCCAGCAGGACCGTATCATTTTTCTGGTTCTGTATGCCAAGTTTGGTTCGATTTTGAGACAGTTGATTGGACCGCCGTTTTGCTGGCCCCACGGTCCGATTCAACGGGCGATTTTGTGCACGGGCCGTCAGAACCCAACTCTGGACATACGGTTGGGTTCATATAGTGAAAATGAATCCGTAGACATGTGGTTTGATGACTTTAGAGACCTTTGACCCTGGTACATTTTTTGGTGCAAAGCGGGTCCAACGGCGGACACCGTTTTGATCCGAAATTACAGTTTTGCTTATGTGTCCAGAATTGGACTTAAGGACAAGCAATTTTAGCTATTTTAACTATTTTGAGAACATTGGTAATGTTTATTTCAGCTTTTGGGGACTGTTGTACGAGTTTTGACTATTGTGGTATTCTGAGTGGTTCAGATTATCGGTTACACCAGCACATGACCACAAGCGAGTACAGTTTATTGTCTGCATTTCGATATTGATCTTTACTATATTTTATTGATTAGCCATTGGTTATGTGATTTTTATACTCTATTATAAATTGTTGAGTCGGAAATGAGAAGTACCAAGGATGTATGATCCGACCGTAGACAGTGTTTATTTTCATGCAGTAGACATCGTAGACAGTGCTAATTTTTCTGCAAGTAGACATCGTAGACAGTGCTTAATTTTTTGCAAGTAGACATCGTAGACAGTGCTTATTTTTCTGCAAGTAGACATCGTAGACAGTGCTTATTTTTCTACAAGTAGACATCGTAGACAGTGCTTATTTTTTTGCAAGTTGACATCGTAGACGGTGCTTATTTTTCATGCAAGTAGACCTCGTAGACCGTGCGGTGTAGTATCCCAGACTGATCATATATCAAAGGTACTTCTAACAGTTGGAAAAGTATTTTGTGTCTATTTATTTGCTATTGATTTTCTGTCTTTCTGGTTATTTTCAAAAACATGTAATTGATGTCTAACCTCTGTTGTATAGTCATTTTCTTTATTTGAAATTGTATTCAGTGAATTGTGCTCGTTCCATTCCTGACTGGAAACCATATTTTTCAGGTTAGCCGTGGATTCACTTAGCACGGGAAATACAGGTGTACTTGCAGCCGAAGCCTAGAGACTAGCTAGATAGTTGAGTTGTAGTCATTATATATTTGTACAAGTTTATATTTTTCTGCAAATGTAAAACTTGTGCTCATTGTAAATTAAATTAATTTTGTGAATGAGCAATACTTGTGATTTTGAGCATTGTGGCTATACAGCGTTCTACCGTCGACACTGCAGCGTAGGCGGGATTGGACACGTCTCGTATCTGTTTAAAAAAACGGGTGCGGGTCGTGACAGTCGGGGCGCACGCCGTATCGGAATATTTTTCTAATTTTCGAAAACAGAATTTACAATTTTTCGTGAAACTTTAACAACGTGTAACTTTTTACATACTAGATGAAAAGTAAATCCAGAAGGTGCGTTACAATCTCGGTTATGTTGTCTTTGACTGTTTTTAATTAGTTTCTATAAAATTTTAACGTACAGAACGAAAATTGGTGGACAAGTTGGTATTTTTCCACAGTTTTTAATATTTCAGAAAATTATGTTTTTCTCCAACTTTGTCTCTATTTTTCGAGCAAGTTGGATGGCCATGTCGAAATCCACCTGGGGTATCTCGAAGAGGGTCATGTAGGCTTTCTACATGAATTTACGGAAACAAAAACGAACAAGAATTGACAGAGAAATTGATCGGAGAAGTGGGATACCTTAAAGTGAAAATCTATTGTTTTATTGTTGTTGTTGTTGTCGCCGTGACGATCGGGAGGCGAAGATGCTGTCGCTCCGGCGAGGCTGGCATGCACGCCGAGGAGAGGTACGGGGACAGAGGTGAGAGGAGGAAGGAAGGAGAGTGAAGGAGGAGAAATAATTATGGATTAGGGTTTAGAATATACATGTTAATACATATGCTAAGGGGTCGGCCCCTAAAATAGGTTGCTATTACTTCCTTGGTAAAGGCGGGTCGGCCCCCTTCATTAGGCGCCTGTTGCTTATTAGTTTGCACTTGTGGTCGGTTCCCACATGGTGGGGCCGACCACAATGAGTTTGTTTTTTTTTCTCTTTTTTTTCCTTATCAAATCTTTTCAAACCTTTTCTATATATTTATAACCATGGATATATATATATATATATATATATATATATATATATATATATATATATATATATATATATATATATATATATATGCATATATCCATAAATCTTATTTAAAAATTTAAATACCAAATTAAATAATATCTACCCAATTATTTAATATATTTAAACATATCTACATATATATAAAATTCAAATCACAATAAATCAACTAAAAATAATAATAATATCTCTATAAAATAATCATATTTATTAAATCTTCGCAAAATAAATTTTAATAATAATAAATTAGTAAAATCTTTCCAATGGGTGAACTTATACCGCACACCCTTATCCGGGTCCAAAAATTTGTACAAATATTGCGCGATATTATTTAATAATAAAATACCAATAATAGTACGAATAATTAAATAATTAGAAATTGCACATAAAATTCTAAAATAATTTAGAAAATATTTGTATATACATAAAATATGCTTATGAGGCCACAGTTGGTCACACTACATGCTTACATGGGATTGTGTTCGGTCCGGGCCCTAGTTCGGGCTGGTTTGGTCCAACCGAGTCTCTAAAAATCAATATATAAAATAATATTTAATTAAAATACTTTAAATAAGTTAATTCACAATTTTCTCTGGTTTCCCTAGTTTGGACATCACCATGGCTAGGCTTCCCCTGGCATGGCTAGTACATTAGTCAAGGCGCACTACTACATCTTCCGTGCCAAAATTCATGGTCGTCTTGTGCTCCAAGCACAATAATGGCTAAGGTCATTTTTAATAATTAATAAAAATCATAAATTGTATAAATTAAATTTGAAGTCTAATAAAATAATAAAAAATAATTTAAAAAATAGGGGTTTTACAAGACCTTCAGAGAGCTCGAGATCATCGTCAGATCATTAACGAAGTAAAGAATCACCTCTCCATCGCTACGGTTCCCAGATAAAAATAAAAGTATACTAGAAGGATTCCATCGAGGTCCTACGTTATACTATATTCTGTTTGTGATTATATATAAAGTTCATGCCAAACTTTTTAATGGCAAACAAGCTGGCAACTCTGCTGGGGACTACTTTCTCTTCCAAGGAGAAAATACTGTTATAATTTGATGACAACAAGCTCAGCTCCTCCCAGAAGACATCGGTAGTACACCTTAATCAGCAGGTGTACGAGAAGTTCATCTATGAAGGTAAGGCAAGCCTTCGAAGCGGCTGCCAAAGTCGAAAAGATTCGCCAAGTCTGGGTGCGCAAAGGTGATGCACCAAGCACCACAGCTGAAGGAACTGCATCGGTGCAGCCAATCCTTCCTGCTGACGTTCTCAACAAATAAGATGTTGCTACTGGTGCAGCACATTTGTCAGAAAAGTGCAGTACTATCTGTAGCTCCTAACTCTCTTCATTCCAATCAAAGAAGATGTACCGATGGAACATGGGTGCAACCTCTCTCTCGTGCATGAACTCTGATGCGTAGGAAGAGCACTCTGTCTTTGACATAATCACTCGCTGTAACGATGAGAAAAAGTTAGATTCTGAGTACTATGCACCTTCACAGACTAGTATGAAGAAGTCCAAGGCAGCACGGGCCATGCGCCATCAACGTGCTATGCCAACAGCGAACCAAAAATGTGTGTAGAAAGTCATGCGTACAGCTGATGGTAAGCTGTACCGAGTTGACTCGGGCACTTCGGCCCCATCGACTTGGGCACATCTTCTGCGCATGGAACCATCCTTCCTACTTGGGCACATCTCCTGCGCATGGAACCAAGCTGGTGGGGTAAACCTTGCGGCTCTAAACCCATGCGACCACTTTTGCTGTGCGCATGAAGTGGGGCAACATGTGTTGCTCTTCCACCAATGATCTGGGTTTATCTTATGCACTGAAACTGGATCAGGAGGTGCAATACTCACGTGACCACCCTGATGCTCGGCCCTGCCATGCGCTTGAGTGGGGGTACAAATTTGAAGCTCTTCCCACACGATCTGCGTAATTTGATCATTCACAGATGTAGATCGGGGGATATGACCTCTATTCACAATATAACCCTCGTGGGGCACACTTGTGCTATGGTTACCATCAATTGCTGCTGTTGTAAAGCAGTAGATATACCGCAAAGGCAGTATATATTTCAGCGAGTGCAACCGGTCGTACCTGTCCGACGTCGCCTCAAAAAATGGTACCAATCGATGACCAGGAAGAACCCTTGATCGCCTCATGCCACGTCATCTCCAGTTCTCCTGCACCTGGGAGAAAAATAAACACCACCAACCTTCCAGCCTCGGCTAACTCATCCAAAATCTGACTGAAAGGAAGAAAAATAAAATTCCGTCAATCGGGATATTTCAGAATACTCGGTTTAGGATGAAGGCTACATCGTCAATGCAAGCAGGGGATGATCAGACCCCGAATGTCCATAACAACCCCTTATTCGAGGATGAGGGTCTCTAACAAGGAACTGACGTCGATATGGCTGGGGGTAGCCAGTTCGAGGGGTTAGAAGAAGAAGCTCTTATACCAAACTTTCTGCAAGAAAGTGAGGCTGAAGTGAAGCGTCAACCAATCCATCCACTTCGGCCCACATCATGCTTGTCTATATGACAGGGTGTGGCAAGGAAGAAAAAGAAGATGCTTCAGCTCCGGATCTCGTGTGCCACATGGATACTTTAGAAGAAGGCCTTAAAACTCTTTCTACTATAATACAGTCCCTGACTCAGGTCGTATTCGAGATCCGAAATACCCTGACACCCCAGCCTTTGACAGGGGATCCTGTATCCGCCAGTCCCGACCTAGGGGCTATTGGAGAATCAAATGTACCCCCTCAACGGGTATCCTCGGGGACAGTTCATCATACTATGTCCCGGATATTAGGAGCTGAACATCATACTTTGCCTCAATCACCTACTTCTAGATCTACTAAAGAACTATTCGAGATGGTAAGGGACCTACCCGACCGTTTTGAGGCAAGAAATAAATAGGAGGAATGCCAGAAGCTCGAAAGCTGACAACTCTATCCTCCTGAATAAAATAATATAGTTTATCCCCCAAGTATAAACCATAATCATTGATACCATTTGACAAAAAAGAGTCTTCCCGTCAATACTTGACTTATTTCCACTCTATGACGGGGCATCTGCGGAAAGAGGACGCCCTGTCCGCGAGTCTATTTATTGGATCACTAAAGGGGGTGGCCTACGGTATTACAGCCTCCCTAACAATTGTATATCCATATTCGAGGACTCGAAGCGTCTCTTCCTGGCCCAATTTTATGATAGCGGAAAAGACATGACTATGTCTTCTGTCATAGAGATTACCCAGAGAGAGAAGGAGACGGTCCGAGCCTATATTGAGCGCTTCCGGTAGGCGTGTCTAAGGCTAGCCTCTGGCATCCCTGAGTCAGTGCTGATGGACTCTTGCTGATGGACTCTTGCCGAAAGAACATGACGCCGACAATAAAACTTTAGGTCGACTCTGTACTGTGTGCAGACTAGGCTGCATTTATTATCGGCGCCGAAGCCGTCGAGTTAAAGACCCGTGATGCTCGTCTTCTGGGGGTTAGCTTCCATTCATTTGAAGACAAGAGGAAGCATGCTGCCAACAACAACAACAATGGGCACGAGCCAAAGGGAAAGCATGCAATGACTGTGAATACCTCCAAGGGCGCGCGGGCTCCTGCCCGAAAGTTGCCGACCGCGCCTAGACAGAAGAAGGTTTATTCCTTCAAAGATGAAGACACCCTGTAGCTCTTCTAAGTGTTAATGCAGGACAAAATGATCAAGATGCCTTACCCCAAGCACCCTATTGAGGAGGACAGGGTAGGAACCCCGAGGTACTGTCATTACCAACGGTTTGTCGGACATCCGACCCGAGACTGGTATGTACTGAAGAACTACATACAACGCATGATTAATATGAATGTCCTCTCGCTCAACAATGAGGACAAGACAGCATCTACGAACATGGTGTTCCTCCAATTTGGTACCCTGCCGTCGATTAAAGCTCAAGATGGCATTGTCCCCATCCCAAAGGCAACGATGCAAGTAACCAGTCTATCACCAACTCGTGATAACGTGAGTGGGTTGGTGCCACTCACCACATCCAAGGCGAGATCATATTGGTTCACCAAGATCTGGCTCTAGTACTGACTCAACCGGGGGTACGTCCTACCTCTAAAACCTAAGGCAAGAAGACTAAATCTTACCGAATGGTCACATCCTCTCCGGTGGAAGCCTTGCCAATACAAATGCGTTCGCAATAGAACGCTCAGTAGAAGGAGTCTCCAATTGAGAATACACCTCCCGTCACCACTACTGCTGCTCAAAAAGAGGGTCTATCTCAACCTCCAGCAGCACACAAACAGAAGCAGAAAGAGGCTCGTTTTGACAGGCCTTTGCAGAAAGAAGCTGCTTCGGGGTTGATCAAGCCCCACAAACTTCGACATACTAGCGCAACTCGCTAGTACTCCGGCTCGTTTATCACTATTCGAGGTTCTCCGATTGTCCAAAGGTACTCAAAAAGCTCTATGTGAAGCACTGAAGGATGTCAAATCCTTCATCAATCAGGTTAAGCAGCCTGAAGATGACCGATCAGCATGTCCGTATTGTCATAGTGTTGGGGAAATTATCCCTAATATCATATTCACCTAACAAGACATGCTACTAAAAAACAATCGGCATAACTGACCGCTGTATTACACAGTGTATGTTGGTGTCATCAAGGTGGATCACATCCAAATCGATGCTGGGTCTTTCCTTAGCATCATCCCCCAGACTCTACTCCATATAATGGGGATCCTAATGCATCATATGACTACATCAAACACTATAATCAATAGCTTCAACGCCCGAAAGAGTGAGCCTTTAGACAAGATCCGACTGAAGTGCCATATCGACGACCTACATAAAAAGTAACTTCTACATCATTGAAGCTGATATCAATTACAACATCTTGTTGGGAATCCATGGTTACATGAGTACATGGTGGTGCCATCTACTCTTCACTAGTGTATGAAGTATGTGTCTACCAATGGTATAGTCAGGACGGAGTTCGCTGATGTCGACCCCTTCAGAGGGATCGATGCATTCTTCACTGATTCGGATCTATATAAGTCAATCCACTTAGAGGATGAGGACAACGACGTCGATGATGAAGCAGAGGCCGAAACAGAGGCTGAAGTAGAAGCTGAGATGGCGACTGAAGCACCCCTGAAGGTGCATCTCAAAAGGAAGCCTCCCTCGGTATCTGCCCCACTCATAGCCAAGCTGCATGGAAAGGCTCCGACTTTAGCTTCTTTGGTTGTCAAAATCCCAGGCCAGGCTCAAGAACCAATTCGGGTTATACTTTCGAGAAGGTCCCCGAAAACCCCTCTTGTCCAGACGACGGCTTCGCTGGTGGCAAAAATATAGCGGAAGACTCCTACGCCTCCTTCCAAAGCTGTCCTGATCTTAACAGACAAAGAATTTGGAGACTATATATATCTGCTAATGTATATGCACCTTCTTTCAATGATGTAATTCCCTGGGACAAGATCCCATATTTTATTAATAAAAGGTTATCTTTGAACTACTCTAATCTTCAACACTAGAATGCCATGTATACTTTAGATAATGTCTTGCAGTCGTTGCAAACACAAATAATATGTTAATCATGTAAACTGAGTTGTCCCATACCAAGGGGTCTGTTATATAGTTCCACCTCGGAATAAGGACGAAAAGCCTATTATTTTCTGCAAGCATGAGCATCATCAGGACCTCTCTCCAGCCGAACCAGAGCCGAATATCGGTAGATTGCAAACATACCGGTACACCAATTAAGCAAAGTATCTCATCCAGAAGATGGGTTATGACTTGAAAAGCGGTAAAGGCTTAAACTATGGAAAAGGAACGACGTCTTCCCCTACGACTTCCTGTTCCAAAAGGGAAGCCTCAGGACTACTACCATCATACTCGATGGGGGGGGGGGGTAGGATACATGACGCCTCTAACAACCCCAGAGAGTTCAGAAGCTGAAGAGGTCGTGCGCTCTCACTCATATGAAGCTTCAACTTGGGACTCCGACACCAGCATCGACCCAATCTTCAGAAAAATATTGTCAGTCAACATAACATTCGAACATCCTCCAGAAGAAGAAGATGACGACCAGGCATTAGAGTTCTTCTAGGAGGAACCATGGGCTCAACGCTTAGGAGCGCAATAGGAATCTCGCTTCGAACTACGAGAGTCTTCCACTGAAGATGAGGTCGAGCAAATCGACTTAGGGGATGAATCATCATCCAAACCTATCTTTATCAGCAAAAGCTTGACAGGGGAAGATCATGAATCCTTGCTTCAACTTGTCATGAAATGCATCGATGTCTTCACCTAGAGCTATAAAGACATACCGGGTTTGGACCCACGAGTCACAGTGTACAAGCTTAACATCTTACTTAATGCTAAGCCTGTTAAGCAGCTGCAGTGATGCTTCCATCCTAACAACATAGACGCCATTGGAAAAGAAGTGGATAAACTCATAGACAGTGAGTTTATTCGCAAGGAGCAACATTCGGACTTGGTGGCCAATATCGTTCTCGCTAGTAAAAAGAACGAAAAGATTTGAGTATGCATCGACTTCAGGAATCTGAAATCCGCTTGCCCAAAAGATGAGCTTCCTCTCCAATCACCGACGTGATGATTGAAAAATATGTGGCTTCGAACGTATGTCCTTCATGGATGGGTATTCGGGCTATAACCAGATCTAGATATTTTCGGATGATGAGAAGCATACGTCGTTCAGAACTCCAAAGGGGATTTACTACTACACAATGATGTGCTTTGGCTTAAAGAATGCAGATGCAACATACCAGCGAGCTATGAGCACCATCTTCTGCAAGCATCTTCGTAAGATATTCGAATGTTATGATGATGACATCGCTATCAAATTCTGTGTGCGAGGTAATAACCTGCAAGATCTGGAGACAGTCTTCGATCTTATATGGAAATATCAGCTCAAGATGAACCCAGCTAAATCCTTCATCGAGGTTTCTAGTAGCAAATTCTTGGATTTCATCATTACTGCGAAGGGTATTCATGTTGACCCTAAGAAGACTAAGGCCATCCTTGATATGAGCCCTCCAAAAAACTTAAAATAACTTCGAGGCCTACAAGGTCGTCTCGCATACATCCGAAGATTTGTAGCAAATCTCTCCGGACGATGTCAACCCTTCACCAAGCTTATAAAGAAGGGGGTCTCTTACGTCTGGACAGAGGAGTGTCAGAAGGCATTTGACGATATCAAGCCCTATCTCATAAATCTTCCAGTTCTGGTAGCACCAGTTACGGGCAAACCCTTCCTGCTCTATGTTCGTACAAATGATCATTCTTTTGGTGCCTTCCTGGCTCAAAACAATGATACAGGCTACAAGAAAGCTATATCTACTACTTAAGAAGGACAAGGGCTGAACACCGGTACAACCCCGTCGAGAATGAGTGCCTAGCATTGGTATTCACGATACAGAGGACTCGCCACTACGTCTTGGGTCAGATGATCTATGTCATCTTCCGAGTCAATTCTTTCGGGATACTCATAACTGGAGCGCTAAATTCTCGGTTAGCTACGTGGGCAATACTATTGACACCATATGATATTGTATTCATCCATAAAAAGTCATCAAGAGTCAAGCGCTGGTCGACTTCTTAACTGCGCACCCAATCCCAGAATCGTTCAAACTCTATGAAGATATTCTGGATAAGGTGCTAGAATCCAACGTTGCCCAGGAAAACACCGTCTAGCGGATACTTTTCGATGGCACTTCAAGAACAGGCCCCAAGGGTAAGATCATCACAGGAGTGGGGGTGGTCTTGGTCTCTCCAGACAACCTAGTCATCCAGCGTGCCTATTCCCTCGCAAAGCCGTGCTCCAACAATGTGGCGGAGTACAACACCCTTATTATGGGACTCCAATTGGCTAGACAACTAGGTTTTGAACGCCTTGAGTCCTATAGCGATTCGAAACTCATCATCAATCAGGTCCGAGGACAATATGAGGTCCTCCACGAAGACCTTATTTCCTAGAATAAAGTAGCCTTGGACATCATCTCAACTTTCACCGATTTCTTCATAGATTACATACCTCGGTTATAAAAATTTGGAGGCGATTGCTCTGACTGACCTTGTTGCCTCATTGGCGGCACCTCTCGGGACTTGACACTTCGTTTCGGTGATCGGCCGGGATCTAGTGTGTCCCAAGAATAATCTGTGCATGTGTTTGAACCATGCCATGCCTGCAGATGCCGGGGTTAATATCAAAGACTAGTGGTTTCCATTCATAGATTTTGTAGCCTCGAGATCCTCCCAAACAATCTAAAGGAAGCCGTGTCTGTTAAAAGGTGCTCTCTCCGATTCTTCAATGACATAATTACTAAAATAATGTATCGTTGTTCTTACGACGGACTTCTCCTCCAATGTTTATCAAATAAGGAGACGGTCGAAGCTCTTTAGGAAGCCCATGACAGTGTGGAGCTCATCAACCTAGTCCTAAGTTATAGGATCGACTTCGACGTATGGGCTATTACTGGCCTACTATGATGGCAGACGCTATTAACTACGCAAAAAGGTGTCGTGTTTGCCAGTTGCACGCCGACTTCATCCATCGACCCTCGAAGTTTCTATACCCTACGGTCGCCTCCTAGCCATTTGCCTGGGATTGGACATCATTGGACCGATCACCCGT
The DNA here is from genome assembly GCA_029216955.1 of Iris pallida. NCBI lineage: Eukaryota > Viridiplantae > Streptophyta > Magnoliopsida > Asparagales > Iridaceae > Iris > Iris pallida. The sequence continues at coordinate 1,756,352 of JANAVB010028620.1, forward strand.
CCGTCATCCAGAGGACATCGCTTCTTCCTAGCAATCACCTACTACTTCTCCAAATAGGCAAAAGTTGTACCTCTATCAGAGGTGAATAGTTTAAAGGTGATCAGCTTCATCAAGCATCATATCATCTACCATTTCGGGATAGCCCAGAGGATCATCCACGACAATGGTCTGCAGTTCATAAGCCATGTGTTTGGTAGATTCTATGACAAGAATCTCATCCAGAACGTGGCATCGACTGCTTATAATCCGGCAGCAAATGGATTGGCTGAAGTTTTCAACAAAATAATTGTCAAATTACTCAAGAAAGTCGTGTCCTCTAATAAACGCGATTGGGACGAGAAGTTCGACGAATGCCTTTATGTCTACTACACAACTATATTGACTCCAACGGGTAATACCCCATTCTTCCTCGTCTACGGGAGCGAAACAATGCTACCTCTTGAAATCTAGATCCCTTCACTATGAATGGCCATTATGAACAAGCTAATGGAGGAAGATAATCAATATTGTCGGTTGCAGGAGTTAGAGACGTGCTGGACGAAAAATGCCTCTTAGTTCAACAGAGCATCAAGCTCTACCAGCTCGCATTTCCCAGGCCTTCAATAAGAAGGTCAAATAAAGGACTTTCTAAGTAAGGGATCTCGTTCTGTCAATCAGAAGACCAATTGTGATGACTCACAAAATATCAGAAAAGTTTAAACCCAAATGGGAAGGCCCTTTCATTATTAAGACGATGTACTCTAACAGTGTCTACCGACTCGAAAACCAAACAGGGACTTTTTCATGATGCCAATCAATGGCACGTTCCTAAAGAAATACTATTCTTGAAACACGTACTTCTATCCCCTCTGATCATGATATGTCTCTGGAGCCTAGCTCCTCCAGTGCATTCCCTCATCATCTCCCTAGTAGAAAATATCCAAGTCCACATCACCTCATAGTTGTTTTTCTACACCCCTATAAAGCTAAATCTTACCCTTCCCTAAGATGACGCAAAGATCTATGTTTACCATGTCCATATTACCTCTGAGTAAACATCCCAATCAACAACCCATGCATTGTTACATCTCATGCATAGAACATCCATGTCCAAACCATCTCTGAGTTGTTCTTGTATCCCCATAGAGTCCGTTCTTACCACGTCTATATCACCTCTGAGTAAGAAAACTCTACCAACAACCCCATGTTTACCATATCCGCATTACCTCTGAGTAAACATGTAGATTCCCCTCTCTCAACTTATTATTTGTACCAAAAAACCAAGGTGCACCAAAGATGATAAGTCCACAAAATTAGAATGAACAAGCAAAAGTTCTTTATTTCTTCTTCTTCATCAAAAAGAGAAAAAGGGCTACATTACGAAAAAAGAAAAATAAACTACATCTCAGAGCGACAAAAGCAAAAGTACAAAAGAAGAACAAAAGCTAAGGGTCAGCAGACACCTTATCGATACGATGCTTCAAAGCCTCGGCCTTGGTTTTGATAGTCGCCAAAACCCAATATTTAGCTTCACAATGCATCGCTTCCTTGTCCTTGAAGGCGATATCAGTTGCATGTTTGTCATCCAACTCCTTCTGGTCAAACAAATAAGCCACATAGTGAGTAAACTTTGTCGCTTCCTCTTTAAGCACGATGTGGGCAGCCTGTGCTCGTTCAGAGTCTGCCAACAGTTGAGTTCGTTGCACCTGCAACATCCGAATCGTGGCGTCAACCTCAGCCAGGTGGACATCCAAAGATTCCTGCAGAATTGCCTTCTCCTCCATAGCTGAAGTTAAGTCTCGTTCCTTGGCCTCAACATCGGCCAATTCCTGATACCAGATGGCCATGGTGGCCAAGTAGGCTGATGGAGCCTCAGTCGCTAACTTGTCCTACTCCTCTCCTATCAAAGCAAAAAGGTTATTCCGCAGGATGTTTCAGAGCTCAGTAAGATGACGGTCGAGCTCGACAATGGAAGCCTCCTAGATCTCAGCCATATGGTCATGCCCCTAGTGAGATCTGATCAACCTAATATGCAAGCTCATCATTTCCTTGGCCGTCGTAAATCTATCGCTTTTCTCCAACATGGTTGATACCCCCTTCTTTAATATCTTATACACAGCCTCAACAATATACTTCACATATTCGTCTGCATCGCCTAATACTTAAGGCATCTTAGGGGGCACCGTCGGGATCCCCAGGTGAGCATGAAGGATGACTGAACTCATAGAGGGCACAACATCTTTGTCCGGTAGAGAGGCCGCCATACCGCTAGTCGAACCTTCGACCACCGAAGCTTCGGGGTTCGGGTCCATTTAAGGAGACTTCAGCCCAAAAATCTTAACATTTACGGCCTCCGTCCGACCGACAACAGTGTCAGTGCCAAAAACTACGATAGTCGAATCTCTCGAAGGACCCATCACAATCCCCAAAGTGGGTTGGGCGAAAGGGGATTCTTCCACCATAGGGCTCTTGCCCTTATGAAAATCTACCATGTAGAGTCCACCAACATCAAGGCCTACCATAGTAGGCACAGAAATAGTACCTGCTGTCGGGGCAGGTTCCTTCATACTAACTCCTGATAAAGGAATAGGTGTAGGACAGGGAGACAGAGTAGTATCCCTTATCTTACCCTCTGCTGGGACAGGAGTCGGACTCGGCAACGAAGTCGTTCTTCTATCTCAAACTCTACCATCAGAACAGGTGTAGAATTCGATTATGAAATTGGTCCCTCCCTATTAGGATCAGGGGATAGCTCAGCCACCATCTCCCCAGTCTGTTCCTCTTCATCCATTGTAGAGCCCCTCTACATCTTCAACAACATCATTTAGGACATCTTCTGAAGAAGATGAGTCCCAATCAACTTCTTCCTCCGGAGGGTCTTACGCAACCGCCTCCTCCTGGGGTTGGATAGTAGCCTCCCCACCTATGCCCGCAGCCAACTGCTCCATTACATGTGAAGGCCCCGCTTGGTCTTTCGAAATGTTCAACGGGGGTTGCTCACGATTTTTGGATGCCACCACATCTACAGGGTCATCCTTAATATAGTCAAAGGTAGCAGGAACACCTACTTGAATAGCATCATCTGGGTTCTCCTCTACCGGAGACTTTAAAATAAGAGGGCTACGCTCTTCGAAAGAGCTAGCAACTTCCTTCTCAAAAGGTTCGTCCGGACTTTGCTTCGAAGTTCGAGACTTTTTCTTCGTCACCTCCTACAAACAAAAAGTAAATATACATGAGAAGGAAAAGATCATGTTGACTACTTGAAAGCTGACGTTGATCTACTTACCGTCGTGTGGGTAGGCTCTATCAGCCCGCCTATGGATAAACTTATGGTGGCCCCTTGTTCGATATTATAAAAGGTTGAACGAACTTTTTGTTTATTGAACGTAAAAAGACCTATGTACAGAGAAGGAAGTTCTAAACAGGATATGCTAAGTACAAGGAAAAGAGTTTCTAGGAAAGTGTGACGGTGGAGATCGAGCACTGCAGCGGCTCCTTTACTTCGTTGACGATATGACGATGGGTTGAACTTGCACTGTCTTTCTGATGCCTTTGATGGAACTCTAGGGTTGCCGATCAAGAGGATGCCTGGAGCTAGAGATTTGATGTGCGGTGATCTCCCCTCTTGTTAAAGGAAAGCTCCTTCTATTTATAGGGAAAGAGGCACATATACGATATGTATTAGGGTTTTGGGATATGAAAGAATCTATCGTCATTGTACGGTGCTGGCTTCTACGGTGATGGCACATGGCAGAAATTGAGATTCTCTTACACCGAGATCTCTGGTGGTTATCAAAATAATTGAAGGAGGAGACATGTGGCATGTGCTAATTTGCTTGTTCGGATGCAGACGAGTAAATCTTAGGATTTTATTCTAGATTTGGATTCTGATTGATCCCCATCTAAGATTTAAATCAATTTGATAAGATATCAATCAACATTAATCCCAATCCTATCTTTTAGAGAGTCGGTTTAAGCAAACCGACTGGGTGGACCCATGCTTCCTGCGCCTCTGGTGAGGTCTGAGTACTGGTGTGCTTCTGGGGCAACGAGTAGACCGTTCTTCTGAAGACAACAGAGCCTCTGTGCTTTCAGGTAGCGAGTGGACTATGCTTCGAAAATGCCAGAGTCTCTATGTATATGAGAGGCAAGAAGGCTGTGTTTCGAGCAATAAAGTCATTGTGCTTTAGGGCTATGAGTAGGTTGTGCTTCAAGTTGACGAAGTTACTGTGCTTATGGAGCAGCAAACAGACTTGTGTTGGATGCAATGATATCTCCCAAGTCTCTGACGAAAGATAGTTGAGCTTCTGGGTCGGAGCAGAGTGCTGCATCGTTGGACTTGAGGTGGTGTAAAAACATCAATAGTTTGCGCCTGAGGTTGGCATAAGAATGTAGCTGCGCCTCTGGATTAAAGGTATTGGCTTTGAAGTCTTCGTTTAAAGAGCACTGAATGATCGCTCCTTGATAAACGACTCCCTCTTAATTGCCACCACTACTTGGGAAAATTTAAGGGGTCCGAGGATAGTCTAGGACTTAGTCGAATGAACTTTATTTAATGAGGTTCATCGTGGTGAGTCCTAGGCTCATCCCATTAATGTGGAAACTTTGACCGTCGGCCATGTGGCCTTCATTTTGGACCACTCCCGTCCTATATAATAAGGGAGTTTCTTCTGAAGAGTCACGTCTTCTTTTTCTTCTTGTCCTTCAATACCATGCTGGATCCAGACTTAGCTTCGAGCGGCGGTTGGCCTTGCCTAAGTCATATTTTAGTTGAGGATTTCTTCGTTCAAAGGGGCTATGCCTTCGTCGAAGAATTGTTGATGAGCCTTGAAACGTGCTGGAATGCTGCTCATGAGGAGTTTAAACCTGGGCGACATCTTGGAGGTCTTGGAGGTCCGGACGACCTAGCTTGTAGGTGGATGGCCAACCCAAAGAGCCACAGGTTGTGCTCTGCCCTGCTCATTGGCGGCAGCGTGCTTTTGTTAGACTAGAAGAGCCTCAGTGGCTGATGCCCTTTTGAAAAAGGGCCTTCCTGCTGCATTGTGGCCTGAGCTTTCGGCGGGCCAATAGCTGCTTCCGGAAGTACTCCTCATCTGGAGGGGGGAAGCTGTGGTGGAGACTTTGATGGAGATTGTATTCATATCTTCTATCCATAATACCTCTCTCCATGACGATCATACTGTGAAGAGTAACCCCGACGTAGATCCGTAGGAGTTTTCAATTCGGCACATGTAATCACAAATTCTTTTGTAACAGATCCTTGTAATGATGTCTTTATGCAGTCTTTTATGTAATCGTGATGAGTCTGTTGCAGACTCTTGTAGCCATGATTAATAAAAAGGACTTCTAAGCTTTTTATCTGTTTATAATTTTTGTCTTTGCTATTAGCGTGCTTGACCGCCCGCGCCTCTGCACCTTGTATTATGCTAAAAATTTTAATGCTTCTGCAAGACCCCATTCAAAGTATCCCAAACTTGGGTCAAGCTCGGGGTACTTTGAACAGAACCATGAACATGTGTCTCCTTGTAGGTGAAATACCCATCACCTCTGTTGCCAGGCTGACGTCGTGCTTAAGCTTCAGCCTTAAATGCCTCTGTGTATGTAACTACGAAGAGTCTATAACAGGTCTTTGTAGCCACATGCTTATGTATAAATACTTTTCTCTCTCTTTATTTTTTTTGTCTTTAACGAGCTCAGGTGATAGGTTTCGTAGCCCTTGATGACCATGACAAGGGGTCATCATGGAAGACATGCCTAACTAGAGGTAATATGAACGTGGCAGACATAATCTTTGCTAGGATGTAGAACAATAATTCAGAGGTAATATGAAAATGAACTTTTTTCTAGACAGCCATGATGATCATAGGATCAATCAAGGAGAGGACGACTACTCAGAGGTAATATGGACATGGTAGTCACAATTTTGGGTGTAGAGGAGCAGTCCAAAGGTAATATGGATGTGAAGAGCTTCATCACCTTGAGGAAAAATATAGAAGAGAGGAATCCCCTTACCAGAATCCATAGGCACCCTTAGGGGATGTGGGAGCCTATGCTAGTTCCACCTTCAGTCATAATACTTCTTCAGGAACTTGTCATTGATGGGCATCATTAGCAAGTCGCCATTAGATTTTGCCAGCTGGTAGGCACCATTAGAGTAGACCGTCTCTATAACGAACGGTCCCTCCCACTTGGGCTCGAACTTTTCTGCCATTTTGTGAGTCATCACCATCGGTCTTCGGACTGCCAAGACGAGATTGTCCACTTGGAATGTTCTTTCCCGTACCTTTCTGTTAAAGGCACCAAAAATATGAGCCTGATAAAGCTCGATTCTTTGCTGCACTAGCCGGCATTTTTCGTCTAGCGCCTCTAACTCTTATTGCCGCTGGCGCTGGTTATCTTCGTCAGTCAGCTGGTTAGTGATGGCTACCCGTAAGGACAGGATTTGGATCTCTAGGGGGAGGACTGCCTCGCTCTCATAGACAAATAAGAATGGTGTGCTGCCGGTAGGTATATGAACGGTCGTATGGTAAGCCCATAGACAATCGCCTAACTTCTCATTACAGTCACGTTTATTAGAATATATGACTTTTTTGAGCAGATTGACGATGGTTTTGTTGAATGCTTCATCTAGTCCATTAGCCGCAGGGTTGTAAGCCATTGACGCCATATTCTGAATTCGGTTCTTGTCGCAAAACCGATGGAACCCATGACTTACGAACTGGAGGCCATTATCGTAGACAATCCTCCTAGGAACTTTGAAGCGGTAAATGACGTGGTGCTTGATAAAGCTGATCACGTTGGAGGTTTTCACTTCTATAAACGGTACTGCTTCTGCCCATTTGGAGAAATAGTCCGTGATGGACAGGATAAACCGGTATCCTTTGGAGGAGGGCGGGCTGATCAACCCAATGATCTCCATTCCCCATGCCTCGAATGGCCAAGAGGCTACCGTGGGGTATAGATATTCTGAAGGTTGGTGGATGAAGTCAGCATAAAACTGACAAGCCCGACACTTCTTTGTATATTCTACGACGTCTGCCATCATGGTTGGCCAATAATAGCCCATGTGGCGTAGTCGATCTTGTAGCTTGGGACTTGGCTGATAGGCTCCGTAGGTCCCATCATGTGCCTCTCGGAGTGCCTTTTGCGCCTTTGTCTAAGACAAATACCGTAGGAGGAGTCCATCGTATGAATGATGATACAGCATTTTGGTGGCAGTGTCATAAAAGAATCGGAGTCAGCGTCTTCTGATGGAAGCTGCTTACTTTGGGTCTTCAGGCAGGATACCGTAAACAGCGTAGTCTATGAATGGGAATCGCCAATCTTGAGTATCAGTATCTACTCGTAGCGAGTAGCTTTGAAATATGCGCAAAGCGATCTTTGGACAGACTACCTCCCATTCCATCACCGTAACGGTATATTGGGACCCAACGGGGGCAGCCAGGGAAGTAGCGAGACCAGCTAGTGCATTAGCCTCCAAGTTTTGTAGGCATGACACATGTTCTATAAAGAACCTTGTGAAGGTAGAGATGATGTCGATCGCCGCCTGGTGGTAGGGGATCAGGTCTTTATGTCGAACCTCGTACTGCCCTCTAACCTGGCTGATGATTAATTTTGAGTCTCCAAAAGCCTCAATATAGTCAACTCCAACTGTTTAGCGAGTTGGAGCCCAATGATAAGAGCGTTATACTCTGTAGCATTGTTGGTGCACGAGTCCATAACGAAATATATGCGATTGATAACCAGACTGCCGGGAGTTATGAAGATGATTTCGACCCCTGCGATGATATCACCCTTTGATCCCGTTTTCGAGGCTCCATCGAAGAACATACGCCAAACTGAGTTGTCTGAGACTGTATTGGACTTTAGAACTTCGTCGGGGATCTTTTCGTAGAGTCTTGATGGAGAGGAAGGATATCGTCATCCGTCAGACAGAGTTGGCCCTTACGTGTCAAGCATTGTCCCCTGTCGAAGATGAAACTGCTAGGCATCAGGAGGCTGAGCGGAGGGCCCAAACATCAGTCGGGCAGCAGAGGGATCATTTTAGGACCCGGTAAAAGAGCTTAAGAACCAATCTTCCCAAGTTTGACCTCTTGCTTCTTCTTGTTTCTTAGTTTATGAGAGGCTTTATATATATATATATATATATATATATATATATATATATATATATATATATATATATATATATATTTATAAATGGAGAGAAGGTTTTGGGCCTGGCTTCCGCTGGCCGGAGCTCGCCCGCTCCTCGCGAGCCCTCCTCCCGCACCCGGGTGATGGCCGGACGTGCCCCGGCGTCCCCCTCCTCGTCGTGAGCCCCCATCCTTCCCGGGTATCCTGGTCTAAGCGGCTGGCCGGGCTTCCCCCGGCCGATCCTTCCGCGGGGAGCCCCTGCTCCCGGCGTCTGCCCGTGGTGCGGCAGCCCCCTCCCCCTTCCGCGGAGCTGTAGGCGTCCTCAGCATCATAGGCGTCGCCGAGCTCGGCGCCTTCGGTCTTCATCGGCCCTCTCCTTCCTTGGCCCAGCTCCGTCGCCCTCTGCCGGAGCTGCCGCCGTCTCCGCCGCTGCGTTGCCCCCCCATCGGCCACAGCCCCACCCTCCGTTGCCCCCGCCCCTGATCCCCCTCATCCTACCCAGGCGCTCGGCATCTCGGAGCCCTCCTCCACTCTGTCAGGATCGCCCCCCGTCTTCCTCTGCCCGGGCTCCCTTCGCCCTTGCGGTTGCCCATCCCCTGTCTCTTCCACTCACCGCCCCCCCACCTTTGCCCCCCTCGGTGGCTCCCCTCAATCCGGAAGTGGCCTTCTGTAGCTCCCCTTCCCGGAAATTTTTTTAAAATATTTATTTATTTATTTATTTATTTGATTTAAATATGGATTTTTAGGTTTTGTAAATAATTATTTAGTTAATTATTACGTTAGATGATTTAAGTCTTTGTGGAGTGATGGAGCACCAGACGACTAGGAATCATGGCACGGATAGTGCAGTGGCATGCTTTGACTAGTGTTTAGCCATGGTAGGAGAATGCCAAGCCATAGGAGTGTCCTAACTAAGAAAACCAGGCCAAGTTGCGACTTAATCCTATAGAACGTTTTAATTATTTATTAATTATAGTATTGACCTGTAGGAGACCGTTTGTGTCAACTTAGCCCGAACTGGGCCCGAACCGAATCTAAGCCTTTGTAAGTATGTAATGGGACCAAATACGGCCTTGTAGACATGCTTGGTAAATACAAATGTTTTGGTATATATTTTTAGGAATTGGCAATTACTTTCTGAATATTTTTTATTGGTAGATTATAGGTATTATTATTATTGTTAAATAGTGTTTTACCAAATTTGTATGATCTTTTGGATCCAGTAAAGATGGTGTAGGATAGGTCCACCCAAAACTAATATTGGAGTATTTTAGTTATTATTGGAATTATCATTGTCATTGGTTAATTGAGTATTTATGGATATATAAATATATGGGGTATAAATATATAAATGGATGAGTGTATATATAGATATATATACATGTATGTATAGATAAATATATTACAGATATATGTGTATGAATTGAGGTATATAAATATAGCTCGGTAATATGTGTGTAGGTATATATATATATAAATATATATATAATGTATATGTGTATGTGAATATATAGATGTATATAGATGTATATGGTATATGTGAATATATGGATATATATAATGTGAGTGTATATATATATACATATATATAGGTGGATATGTGTATGAGTATATATATAAATAGATGTATATGGTATATGTGAATATATGGATATATATAATGTGAGTGTATATATATATATATACATATATTATATATACATATATATAGGTGGATATGTGTATGAGTATATATATAAATATATAAATATATATATATACGTGTAAATATATAAATGTATGTATATGTGTATATAAATAATTTATGGGAAATATATTTTATATTAATTTTAAATATTTTAGATTAAATATGGTACTTATATACAAAGTACATACGTGTGTTTATAAATATATATTGTATATGCGTGTATATATATATATATGTATACCTGTAAATAAGTATTTATGTATAGATGGAGATATATATATATAATTTTTAGCCCAAAGCAAACAAGTCCCAGCCAAACCAAGCCAGGCCTGCCCAGGGCCTGGCCCTGACCTCCAGCCCATTGGGCCATTCAGCTCCCCCATATTTTCCCAAACCGAGCAGTAGAGGAAACCCCCCCATCCTATTTAATAACAGGACTCGTATTTGAGATCGAGAGATCAAAACGACGAAAACCCCAAACCATAATCCACCCGCACCACCCCGATGCCTGGGCGACCGATCCGCGTCGCTCGCCGCCGGCGTCTCGACCACCGGCGGCCGGGAACCGCCGCCGATCCGCGCGCGGCCTGGCACACCCGCGACAGCAGCAGCAGTAGCAAGGGTTGAACGCCCTACTTCGCAGCGCGATTTCACAACGACCGGCTTATCGTTTTGCGATCTTCTTCCTCGGGTACAAAGTTAATATGTACGTATTTAAATCCCTTTAACTGCCTTACATATATATGCCCAGGATTGCCCTAGAAACTGACTCAAAAATGGCGAAAAACTGTCCCGAAACAGGACAGGATTCAATCCCAGATACCCAACTTGGAAGGCGATTTCTCGCCAAACCATAGACCAGTTCGAAAATCCATTTGAAGGCAATTGTTGACAACATATAGGACTTCGCAACCTATTTTGTCTTTCTGAATTTCATTAATTACATGCAGAGAAAACAGTTTTCAAAGTTGAGAAATTATCTACGTAAAACAGTTTAGAAAACTTGAAAAACACTTCCACACGACGTGCGTCCCGCCAAACCGGGCGACGTGGCCGCAAACCGTAAGCATTGAAAGCTGCGTAACGGCTTCGTAGTCGGGTGGGCTTTGACGGAATTCAAATTGGTCGCGTGTGCGCGACGAATTTGATGCGTATCCGTCGAAATTCACCGTATCGTGCACTTTGTAAATTCGCCAATTACTTTGTGTACGTTCGTCAGATCGAGACAAAACTTGTGCCAGCAGCACCATATCATTTTTCTGGTCTTGTATGCCAAGTTTGGTCCAATTCTGAGACCATTGATAAAATCACCGTTTTGCGGGTCCCATGGTTCCACTCAACGGGTGATTTTGTGCACGGCCCGCCGGAATCCAACTTTAGACATAAGATTGGGTTCGTATCAGAAAATTGGATCCGTAGACATATAGTTTGACAATTTTAGAGACCGTTGACTCTGGTACGCTTTTCGGTGCAAAGCGGGTCCAACGGCGGACACCGTTTTTGCCCAAAATTACCGTTTTGCCCTTGTGTCCAGAATTGGACTTAAGGACAGGCAATCCTAGCTAATTTGACTATTCTAAGAATGTTGGTAACATTTATTTCAGCTTTCGGAGACAATTGTGATGACTTGGACTTTCTAACTTGTTGATTGGCGATACATTGTTGGTTCTCCGTGCAACCTCCAGGCAAGTATACCTTGCCGAACATATACAGTATTTACATGGTTTCTCTTTCCTTATTGTAGTCCTTTTTATTGTCACATGATTCCATATTGTGATTGATTCGTCCTTGATTGCTTTACTTGTTCTAGATTACGTGCACGTATAGGATGTTTGACATTGCTAGAATATTGGTCTCTTTGTGTTACTTTTTTTTCGTGATTGAGTTGTCAGTTTTATATCTATCCTTGACCATTCTCGACTGGGAGTATCTTGCATTGTACTACAGTTGAGACATACTATAGCTTGGGAGTATCTTACATTGTACTACGACCTATAGCCGATTCTTCTACCTTGATATCACTTGATTGACTTGACTTGAGACATACTATAGCTTGGGAGTATCTTACATTGTACTACGACCTATAGCATGTATTAATTGATTGATTGACTTGACTTACGACACTATAAATTGGGAGTATCTTGTATTGTACTACGATTTATAGGAGTCTACTTGACTTTATATCCTTTAGGAGAGGAGGTCGATACTAGAATTGGCTAATCTTGACTGGGATTATCTTGCATTGTATTACAGTCAAAATCTACTATCGATTGGGAGTATCTTGCATTGTACTACAAGCTATAGAGGTTAATCGATTGATTGGTAGCCAAGTCTAGTACTACATTTCCTCACGACTCGTCGTCCTTAGATGTTCTTCTTGCAGTGTTCTTATTCTCCACACCTGTTATTTACTGTCATATTAGTAGGCATATTTTATGTATCTTGCTAGTCCTCTGAGGACCTGATGATCTTTTCAGGTTTAGCGACTACATGGAGTTAGTTAGCAGAGCAGGATGGTAGAGGACTGCGATGTATGGTACAGGTATTTGCTTGTGATATTCTTTATTATCTTTTCGTGCTTTATATTCAGTACCATGATATTTTCTACTTATTTTATAGACTCATATCATTCTTATAGTCTAATCGGACAATTCGCTAATGGGCTACAGACTATGACCCATAATTGTTTATTCTCGTTTTATTTGATTCTTGTGGATTGAGATACAGTTTAGATTAGACATGATACCCATGACCCTGACAGCTTATACGTACTCGAGTCGGGCTGGAGTCCGCTCGATACGTAGCTGGCTTGCTCACAAGCTCGCGTCCAAAAACCGGGTGCGGGTCGTGACAAGTTTTTGTGGTGGCCCATGCAGGTCAGAGCATATCGTACCGGTTACGTAACTGTACTGGTACGAGCCTGCGACTTGACTAAACCTTAGAAATCTCAATCCACTCTGCTTTGAAAAAAATTCTCCTAGATATTCTCTACGTCTTTGAAAATTCCAAATTTGCTCTCGATTATACTTCCTTGCTTTCCGTGCCGTTGATTTTTGTCCCTTCCTATTTCGGAGTGACGAACGATCGTGCTAACTAGAATTCATTAGAAATCCTTAAATTATAGTATATATTGCTTGACTATTGAATATTAGTTATTTATATATATGAGGGATTATAGGTACCGTATGTTCTAGATATTTTTTGTAGAATTTTTAGCCACTAGTTAGAAGAATATAAGATTTTAGCGACCTATGTTTCAAGGGAGTAGTATAACCCAAGGTGAGTAGAAGTGCTCGAGATTTCGTAAATACCAAATGACTAGAGAAGGGCATAAAATATATTTGAGGAATTAAATTCGAGGAGAGTAAGTAATAGTAGACTTTGATTTTTAAGGGATAGTTATGAATTAGAATTTCGAGGACGAAATTATTTTAAGGTGGGTAGATTTGTAGCTCCCCTTCCCGGAAATTTTTTTAAAATATTTATTTATTTATTTATTTGATTTAAATGGAGATTTTTTGGTTTTGTAAATAATTATTTAGTTAATTATTACGGTAGATGATTTAAGTCTTTGTGGAGTGACGGAGCACCAGACGACTAGGAATCATGGCACGGATAGTGCAGTGGCATGCTTTGACTAGTGTTTAGCCATGGTAGGAGAATGCCAAGCCATAGGAGTGTCCTAACTAAGAAAACTAGGCCAAGTTATGACTTAACCCTATAGAACATTTTAATTATTTATTAATTATAGTATTGACCTGTAGGAGATCGTTTGTGTCGACTTAGCCCGAACTGGGCCCGAACCGAATCCAAGCCTTTGTAAGTATGTAATGGGACCAAATACGGCCTTGTAGACATGCTTGGTAAATGCAAATGTTTTGGTATATATTTTTAGGAATTGGCAATTACTTTCTGAATATTTGTTATGGTTAGATTATAGGTATTATTATTATTGTTAAATAGTGTTTTACCAAATTTGTATGATCTTTTGGAGCCAGTAAAGATGGTGTAGGATAGGTCCACCCAAAACTAATTTTGGAGTATTTTAGTTATTATTGGAATTATCATTGTCATTGGTTAATTGAGTATTTATGGATATATAAATATATGGGGTTTAAATATATAAATGGATGAGTGTATATAGATATATATACATGTATGTATAGATAAATATATTACAGATATATGTGTATGAATAGAGGTATATAAATATAGCTCGGTAATATGTGTGTAGGTATATATATATATATATAAATATATATATAATGTATATGTGTATGTGAATATTTTATATATACGATATACATGTATATTTGTATGCATATATAAATATATAATATATAATAGTGTATGTGTGTGTATATACACATATAAACATATGTATATAGATGTATATGGTATATGTGAATATATGGATATATATAATGTGAGTGTATATATATACACATATATATGTAGGTGGATATGTGTATGAGTATATATATAAATATATATATACGTGTAAATATATAAATGTATGTATATGTGTATATAAATAATTTATGGGAAATATATTTTATATTAATTTTAAATATTTTAGATTAAATATGGTACTTATGTACAAAGTACATACGTGTGTTTATAAATATATATTGTGTATGCGTGTAGATAAATATATACGTATACCTGTAAATAAGTATTTATGTATAGATGGAGATATATATATATAATTTTTAGCCCAAAGCAAACAAGTCCCAGCCAAACCAAGCCAGGCCTGCCCAGGGCCCGGCCCTGACCTCCAGCCCATTGGGCCATTCAGCTCCCCCATATTTTCCCAAACCGAGCAGTAGAGGAACCCCCCCGATCCTATTTAATAACAGGACTCGTATTTGAGATCGAGAGATCAAAACGACGAAAACCCCAAACCCTAATCCACCCGTACCACCCCGATGCCTGGGCGACCGACCCGCGTCGCTCGCCGCTGGCGTCTCGACCACCGGCGGTCGGGAACTGCCGCCGATCCGTGCGCGGCCTGGCACACCCGCGACAGCAGCAGCAGTAGCAAGGGTTGAACGCCCCACTTCGCAGCGCGATTTCACAACGATCGGCTTATCATTTTGTGATCTTCATCCTCAGGTACGAAGTCAATATGTACGAATTTAAATCCCTTTAACTGCTTTACATATATATGCCCTGGATTGCCCTAGAAACTGACTCAAAAACGGCAAAAAACTGTCCCGAAACAAGACAGGATTCAATCCTAGATACCCAACTTGGAAGGCAATTTTTCGCCAAACCATAGACCAATTCGAAAATCCATTTGAAGGCAATTATTGACAACATATAGGACTTCGCAACCTATTTAGTCTTTCTGAATTTCATTAATTACATGCAGAGAAAACAGTTTTCAAAGTTGAGAAATTATCTACGTAAAACATTTTAGAAAACTTGAAAAACACTTCCACATGACGTATGTCCTGCCAAACCGGGCAATGTGGTCGCGAACCGTAAGCATCGAAAGCTGCGTAACGGTTTCGTGGTCGTGTGGGCTTTGACGGAATTCAAATTGGTCGCGTGTGCGCGACGAATTTGATGCGTATCCGTCAAAATTTACCGTATCGTACACTTTGCAAATTCTCTAATTACTTTGTGTACGCTCATCAGATCGAGACGAAACTTGTGCCAGCAGGACCGTATCATTTTTTTGGTCCTGTATGCCAAGTTTGGTCCAATTCTGAGACTATTGATAAAATCATCGTTTTGTGGGCCCTACGGTTCCACTCAACGGGTGATTTTGTGCACGGCCTGCCGGAATCAAACTTTGGACATACGGTTGGGTTCGTATCGGAAAACTGGATCCGTAGACATATAGTTTGACGACTTTAGAGACAGTTGACTCTGGCACGCTTTTCGGTGCAAAGCGGGTCCAACGGCGGATACCGTTTTTGCCCAAAATTACCATTTTGCCCCTGTGTCTAGAATTGGACTTAAGGACAGGCAAATCTAGCTAATTTGACAATTCTGAGAATTTTGGCAATATTTATTTCAGCTTTCGGAGACAATTGTGATGACTTGGACTTTCTGACTTGTTGATTGGCGATACATTGTTGGTTCTCCGTGCAACCTCCAGGCAAGTATACCTTGCCGAACATATACAGTGTTTACATGGTTTCTCTTTTCTTATTGTAGTCCTTTTTATTGTCACATGATTCCATATTGTGATTGATTCGTCCTTGATTGCTTTACTTGTTCTAGATTACGTGCACGTATAGGATGTTTGACATCGCTAGAATATTGGTCTCTTTGTGTTACTCTTTTCTCGTGATTGAGTTGTCAGTTTTATATCTGTCCTTGACCATTCTCGACTGGGAGTATCTTGCATTGTACTACAATTGAGACATACTATAGCTTGGGAGTATCTTACATTGTACTACGACCTATAGCCGATTCTTCTACCTTGATATCACTTGATTGACTTGACTTGAGACATACTATATCTTGGGAGTATCTTACATTGTACTACGACCTATAGCATGTATTAATTGATTGATTGACTTGACTTGCGATACTATAAATTGGGAGTATCTTGCATTGTACTACGATTTATAGGAGTCTACTTGACTTTGTATCCTTTAGGAGAGGAGATCGATACTAGAATTGGCTAATCTTGACTGGGATTATCTTGCATTATATTACAGTCAAAATCTACTATAGATTGGGAGTATCTTGTATTGTACTACAAGCTATATAGGTTAATCGATTGATTGGTAGCCAAGTCTAGTACTACATTTCCTCACGACTCGTCGTCCTTAGATGTTCTTCTTGCAGTGTTCTTATTCTCCACACCTGTTATTTACTGTCATATTAGTAGGCATATTTTATGTATCTTGCTAGTCCTCTGAGGACCTGATGATCTCTTCAGGTTTAGCGACTGGATGGAGTTACTTAGCAGAGCAGGATGGTAGAGGACTGCGATGTATGATACAGGTATTTGCTTGTGATATTCTTTATTGTCTTTTCGTGCTTTATATTCAGTACCATGATATTTTTTGCTTATTTTATAGACTCATATCATTCTTAGAGTCTAATCGGACAATATGTTAATGGGCTGCAGACCATGACCCATAATTGTTCATTCTCATTTTATTTGATTCTTATAGATTGAGATACAGTTTAGATTAGACATGATACCCATGACCCTGACAGCTTATACGTACTCGAGTCGGGCTGGAGTCCGCTCGATACGTAGCAGGCTTGCTCACGAGCTCGCATCCAAAAACCGGGTGCAGGTCGTGACACCTTCCTCTCGGAGCTCCCTCCCGTCGCGCCTCCTCCCTCCTCGGTAGCGGACCCCCTCCCTCATCCCGTCGCCCTCCCCGCCGCGCATCCCTCCTCGGCGGACCCCCTCCCCCATCCTATCGCCCATCTTGCCACCGCGCATCCCTCCTCGGCGGTGACCTTCTTCCAAGACCCCGCCACCCTTCGGTGGTACTGGTACACCCTCCAGCACAAGTGGCCGCGACCCACTGGCATGCATGCGGCCTCGGCGGCTCTAGTTACCCCCCCCCCCGCGTCGTCGTGGGGGTCGTGCTATTTCTTCTAGCCCCTATCGCCGCCAGAGGCCCTCGGCCGGCGCTCCCCGCCTCCGCCGTCCCTTCCTGTTCCCCTCTCCCTGTCCCCCCTCTGCCTTCCCGGCGCTTGGCCGGCGGTGGCCCCCTGCCCGGCAGAGGCCCCCTCCCCGCTGGCGTCCCTCCTCACCGTAGTAGATTAGCCCTCGCCGTCGCTCACCGCCGCCGCGGTGGAGATCGGCTTTGCGCCCGGTGTCATGGCGCCCCTCCACTCTATCGCAGGCCAGCGCTCGGGAGTCCCACGGCTCTCGGCGACCTCCCCCGGCTCCTCCGTCATCTTTCCTCCATCCCCCCTTTCGGCTTCTCTGTCGTCGATTATCCCTTGTGACCGGCCCCCTCCCCTTCGCCGCCGTCCCTAAGCCTCGGCTCCTCCGGTGCCCAGTCCCCTCCCCTTCTTTGCCGTCCCCCAGGCTCTCCGGCGGTCGAGACTTCCCCCTCCGGCTCCCCAGCGGGCGCGCTCCCTCTTTCCTCCGCCCCCGCCGTGGCTCCTCCCTCCGCATCCGCTGTCGGGGTCGGCCCCCCCTCCGTCGGCTCCCCCGCGGCCGAGACCCCCCCCCGTCCCTCAGGCTCCTCGTCTGGGAGTCCCGAGGCCCTTGGGAACGCGTGTTCCCCTTGGAACGCATGTTCTATCCTCGGGGCGCGTGAGCCCCCCTGGGGAAGCGCGGGCAGTTTGAATTTTGTTTTTGAATTTCGAATTTGGTCTTTGTCCTGTTGTGTTTTGTGTCTGCTCTTTGTGAGCTTCTCGATTCAATAAAAGGTTCTGGTTATATATATATATATATATATATATATATATATATATATATATATATATATATATTATAATAGAAAACATCATCTCACTTATATATGAAATTTTTTACTTTTTTTCCTGATCTGTCTGCCTTCATGGTTGTGTATTTTGTACAGAAGTAAAAATTCCCTTTATAGTAGATAACTCTCTTGGGAACTGGGTGTTTACTCAGAGGTGATACGGATATGGTAAACACGGGAATTTTTGTAGAGACACTTTCCTTTCTCAGAGGTAATATGAACATGGCAAGGACTGACTCCACGGGGGTATAGAACGACTCAGAGGTAATATGGACGTGAATGGTTCTATGAGCAACAACCGTGGGGAGTTGTTATGGTGCCTACTCAGAGGTAATATGGACATGGTAAGCACCCTTTTCCAGAATAACAGTTCATAGGTAATATGGACATGAAATTTTTTTTTTCTAGAGAACTATGACAACTCAAGGCTATCATAAAAAAAGTGTGACTACTCAGAGGTAATATGGACATGGTAGACACGGTATAGAATAACACTTCAGAGGTGATATGGACGTGAAATATTTGCTAGGTGGTCATGACAACATGAATTCATCATAGGATAGTAGACTACTCAAAGGTAATGTGGACATGGTAGACGCGACTTAACTAAGGTGTGGGGAATCAATCTAGAGGTAATACGAACGTGGAATTTTTTTGCTAGGGAAAGGAAAAAAAAGGGATGAATTCTTTCAAAGGAATTCATGAACACTTACTAAGATGTGGGAGATTCGGACTGTGCGCGACGCTATTCCCATTAAAATCCCAGGCATTGAGCCCAAGGTTCATCTTCAAAGTACTCGGCCACCTGGTCTTCGTCTTCGACTGGAGGGCTTACAGAGGCCATTTTAGCTGACAACATCCTTTTGAAGACCTGGCCGGTACTGGTATCGGAGTCCCAGGTTGAGGAGTCAGAAGAGTGTAAGTGCATTATGACTTCTGTCTTCGAGCCTTCTGAAGTGGAAGTGGGCGTAATATAACCCAACCCTCGACGGGTGCACTGGTAATAGTTTTGGGCCTTTCCCTTTGGAGCTCGAATCCGTAAGGAAAGACGCTGGCCTTTACCATAGTTGAGGCCTTTGTTGCTATTCAGGTCGTAATCTATCTTCTGTATGAGGTGTTTGGCCTGAGTAGTGTAGCGGTAGAGCTGCATCTTGCCGCTGTCGGATTCTGGATCTTTAGGAGCTAGTCACTGAGGATGCTCCACTCGACCCAAGATGATGGGTTCCTCTTCTTTCCTTCTTGCTAGAACGAAGAAGTAGGTACCCCGAAAGGGAACAACTTGGCTCGTATGGTTGGCGGTTGTCACTTGCGTTTGTAGCTTACATAGAGAGTTGTCTAGGAAATATCTAGTGTTCCAATATGGACAAGAGTAATTCAAAGATAACTTTCTATTAGTAAAATAAAAGATTTTATTCTGGAGGATTACACCATCAAAAGAGTATGCTTCCGTGTTGGCATAGATGTAGTCTCCTAGCTCCTCATCAGTGAGGACTAGGGCTGTCGAGGGAGGAGGAGGAGGACACTTCCCTTTTAGTTTGATCACCAAAAGGGTTGCGGTCTGAGGCTCCTGCGCCTTCATGGTTGGCCTTGGGGACCTCCAAGGTAGCCTTATTCGCATACGCTCCTGGCCATCATCTGACGTTATTGAGGGCAAAGGTAATGCTCTGCCTCGGACCTTGACGACAAGAGGCGCAGACACCTTGGGGGTGTTCCCTTCAGTCGAACCTTTAGAGGTTCTTCGGCAACTACTGTACTTCCTGAGGCCGTCCTGTGCCTCCGTGGTTGGGAAACTTCCAAACTGGAGAGTAACCATGTTGGCCGTGATAGTCTTTTCTTCATAGTCAAGTGATATGACTTTGGCGTCGATGATGCGCTGAATCTATCATTTCAACACGTAGCAATCTCGTGTCGAATGGTGGACATACTGATGATAATGGCAGTAGTTAGGGTTGTCCACCTTCCCCACTTCGTTGGGATGCTTTAGTGTTGGGAGAAACAGCTTGCCACTCTTCATCAGCATATTAAAGAGTACCAGCGTATCCTCGTTATTGAAGGAGTAAGTCTCCCTTGGCTTCTGCGCTTCTGCAAACTTGGGGTTCATGGTTACCGAACCATTAGAGATGTTGACGGTCATAACCTGTTTGCCTTTTTCATCCTTGGGGTTATTGCTAGATGAACGTCTCCCTTGTCTTCGAGAGAAGAAAAGTTCAGTACCAGGAGCTGCGTATCTTGGGCTTTCCTTTATGCCACATTCTCCTCTATAATGAAAGGCGTCCATTCTGTGAAGGAGCACTATGCCACAATTTTATCGCGGGCAGCATGTTCTTGCTGCATGAGTGCTCAAGAATGGGCTCGGACGTACCAGGTGGTAGCCTTAAGGATGCCTGACGGAAGCGCTCAATGTATGCCCAGACAGGCTCCTTCTCTCTCTGGACGACCTCCATGAGAGTTAACATTGTCATGTCCATCCCTCCTTCATAGAATCAATCTACGATAGATTCTTCAGGCCCTCGAATGATGAAATACAATCATCTGGAAGGCTGCAGAACCATTTATAGGCTACCCCCTACAGAGCTCCTATACGAAGATGTTGGTAAGGAGGGCGTCGTCCTTCCGCAAGTACCCTATCACTGAGGCAAAGTACCTCAAGTATCATCGGGGAGGCTCCTTTCCCTCGTAGGGCATGAGCATCTACGGATTGTACTTGGAATGATAAACTACGTTGTCCCACTCGACAGGATGTGGCTGCCGAATCCCCATCTTCTGGAGTGCTGCTTACTTCTCTTTGGCATCGTAGCGAGCATACAGTTCCTTGATGGCCTGCCATATCTCAGTTGACATTGTCGGGCCTATAGTCGATAGAGTAGACGACGATGGTCCCGCTTGATGGACGATGGGCAGTTTTTTGGATCCATCATTGGCTGCTAGACCAGGCGTAGGTGCAGAGGCAGTGGGAACCAAATTTTCCTTAATCTCCAACATGAAAGAAGACAGAGTCTTCATTGTGGCATTTAATATATCTAGGCTCATCTCGAGAGCTTCGATGCATTTCAGCTGGTCAAGCACTTTGCTATTGTCCGCCTCATCACCCTCGGCCTTAAATACGGACCTTGTGTGTGAATGGGTGGAAGGGACAGTAGATCCTTCGCTTTTTGGTTCAGATGTCTGAGCTTTATTATTCTGAGGATAGATTGGGAGGTTGCATTCTTTATCAGACTCATTGCGGTTGCTACCCCCAGTCTGGTGGCTAACTGCGTCTGTGGAGGCACCCGTATCGTATGGCTTCTCCTCAGATTGGAACGCAATATTGTCATGCATAGTGGGAGGTTGGCTACCCCCAGCACATGACGTGGCACCCAACGGAGATTTAGAATGTATGCCTTGGAACACACATGTGCTAGGTACCTTTGCCTTGCTACTCTCGGGCCTCTTCTTGGGCTTGGTGGCCGATATGGAAGGATTCTTGGATGAGAGTTTTAGAACCATGCATCACGTTGAACGTGGCGACACAGCGTTCATCTTTTCTCTTGCTCGTCGACCTCCTGTTGATTCTCTAACATGCATTCGACGTAGGTTGAAGTCTTTGAAATATGGAGTGCCTCCTCGGTGGTACAGTCGTCGGTTGACAACAGCAGTTGATGGTAATCTGGGTATAAGGATGCCTTGATTTAGGCATGCCCTGTGCCGCCAATTCTTCTTCTGCTTGGGACAGCAATAGGTCTTCCATCGTGGTTGTTTGCAAAAACAAAAGTTTGATTTCTACAAACTAAGAAAGAGTACAATATACAATTAATTTCTAGAAAAGTACAACTATAGAAATCTGATCAGAAGATGATCACTTTATCCCTTGGACGATGTGATATCGAAGACACGAGCCTTTGGAGGTTGCAACAGCACTTTAGCAGGAGATTATGACCAGTCTTGATCATTTGAGACTGATTTGAAACTCCATTTATAGAGTTCTTGAAATAACTGTTTAGCAGTTATTATGGGTTGCGTGCACCTCAGGTTGCGTGCCCATGTTCACTTGTGCGAGCGGTTGTACCAACTTCTATGGACGTATGGCATCATTTGAGTGAGATGCGCATGGTCCTAGACAATATAATGGATACGTTCTACGAAGTTAGTGGCATTCACGCCACGTTACCCTGCTCTGGGCATCCATTTGATCACATTGCGCGAGCTTCATCAGGTTGCGCGGGGGTGCAATGTAGCAACTTATGCGAGCTGTTGTACCAACTGTTGTGGACGCATGTCATCATTTGAGTGAGATGCGCATGGTCGTGAGAAATATAGTGGACATGTTCTACGAAGTTAGTGACATGCACGCCACGTCACCCGGCTCTGGACACCAATTCGATCACAATGTGCGAGCTTCATCAGGTTTGCGCGGGGGCGTAATATAGTAACTTGCGCGAGCGGTTGCACCAACTGCTGTGCACGCGTGGTATCATTTGAGTGAGATGTGCATGGTCGTGAGCAATATAGTGGACACGTTCTACGAAGTTAGTGACATGTGCGCCATATCACCCTGCTCTGGACACCAATTCGATCATATTGTACGAGCTTCATCAGGTTGCGCGGGGGCACAATGTAGCAACTTGCGCCTAAGTACAACCTCGCGGACCTTGACACGTTGTGCAAACTGCTAGCTGTCAAAAAATCTGACCAAATCTTCTCGAGTGCCGTGTTGCGCGGGATTTGAACAAATTTTCCTTGATATTCGTGTTTTCAGCTGTCAGGCAATGATAATGCTGTTAGAGTTATTCGAAGAGACTGCCACATGGCGCTCGCGTAACCTGTTTCGTGCGCAACCTATCCCCCTCACGCAAGTTGATAACTGTGGCACAATCTGATACCTAGCTCCCAAAATAGAAGCGCAACTTGATTTTTAGCTTCTATAAGGCCCCTTCAATGTTTTCGAAATTTGAAAAACTTCAAAATTTTGAAATACTTTGAATTATATAGATTGCGCCTGTCTTCAATTAAATCCACTTTCTGAGCGCAAGTTGCGTAATCTGTTTCATTTGCAAAGCTATAAATAGTCGTACCCTTCGGTCGCTTTGGTTTTTTTTATCGAAGTTTAAAATTCTTCTTAACCAAGAAAAGTCCATCTCCTCTCTTTCTTCACAAGCTTTCTTCGACAACTGTCAATGGCCCCTAAGCTCTATGCTACCGAGAAGGGCAAGAATGTGGCCGAATCTTCTACGCGCGCACCCCAATATGCTTCGCCTTCATCACAACGAGAGATGGCCAACCCGGCCATGGAAGGTGAATATCCGACCACAAATCGATCATCGACCACCCTCTTTACGGTTCGGCTCGATTCTGACAACATGCATCTGCTCTTTTTAGAGTTGGGCGCACTCCATAACTTGTGTCTCCCTCTTTCGGGCATGGTTGCTGTCGATTTATATTGTGCGACAATTCGAAAGTTGTGTTCTCTTTTGATTTTATGAAATCAATTTGGGCACAACTTGACATGTTACGCAGCATAAATTGTGGCGCAACCTGAATGCTGCACAATATGAGGGTCGTGCAACCTGACTGCTGCGCAACACATGAGTCGCGCAACCTGACTATTGCACAACATAAGAGTCGTGCAAACTATTGATGTAACATGTCCTGCTTCAAAAAATTATTTGAAACTAATTTGTGTTTGTTCATCTTCATGTAGTTGACTTGAGAGAAGATCCTAATGCTGAAAGATTTGCCTCTTCATTTAATGCCCCTGAATACAAAGAGGACCTGTCACACGTGTCATATCCGTATTATGAACTTCCTGAATCCAGGAGAGCTATACTCGCAGCTCAAGAGAACTCCGCACTACTGTGTTTGATGAATGGACAACCTCTAGAAAGTGTGGATAATATAGTTCATAATAAATCGGGCTTCTTGTTTGGTGATGCTTTCAAGAAGACGTCCCAGTCCAAGGCCAAGAAGGAAGACATGGTTTATCAGTGTAGTGAGTGCAGGATGATGTACCTCCCAAAAATGTCAAGATTTCTGTCATTGTCTCGATATAAGTTTTCGAGTTACACTCGCCAGATGACATGGGATATAACTCCACAGCAGCAAGCAAGAGTGGGGAGGATCTGTTACAGACTAGGTACATAAAGTAGAGACCAATTCTATAGCACCTCAGATAAATATCGCTCCCATCTGAGAGGTCTGATGCCAGGCTGTGTACCTTCCGATGACTCCTCGCTGTTACTCCCGGTCAGAGTACCAATTTTTGCGAACGAGTTTGCCAAAGCTGAAAGAAGATACCCGGACCAGACCCTGCGAATGACAGGCCTGGTAAATCCCGATAAGAAGCGCTGGAGCAGTTTGGCTAATTGGGTTCTGGACCACTTCAAAAACAAGCTTCTGGAGATAGGTCTTTATGAAGCAGTCTAGGCTACAGTTTATAGGTTTCGCCCGAATGCCCACATATTCCTGGCCCTGATAGAAAGGTATAATGATAAGACCGGTACCTTCATGACCCCGTATGGGGAGATCGACTTTGCTCTTCACGAGATGAGGTTCCTTTCTTACCTGCCTATGGGAAACAACCCGTACGAGGAATATGTACCTACCAATGAAGAATTGGACATCCTATTAACAAAAAATTCTAAAATGGTAGAGGTTTTTGAGGAGCTCTTGTGTCATTACAAGAAATGTTCCCTCTACTACAAGAGTGCCACCGTAAAGACCTGCTACACATCCAAGTGGCTACTTTATTTGTTTTTGGGTCATATTCATGAAGACAAGATATTCGATACTCAGGCTTGTGACCCTTGTTTCTTCAAACCACTCAGCAAAAGCGACATCCAGAAACTGATGGAGAAGTACGAACAGTTTGACAATGAGCTAGATGATGATTGGTCCCCCTTCAAGGCTGGTGACACGATCGAGAGTTATTTCGGACAAGGTTATAGACCTATGTCTAAAGAAGCCCAGTTGGCAAGCTTTCTTTCCTTATGGCTGCGACGGCTCGTACTCCCTGGAGGCAGTGTTGTCGACAGATTTTATCGCGGCGTCCTGTTTGCTACAGTACGTCTTATGTTCGAATATAAGATGGACCTCCTTTCAGCGATGACTTGTCGCTTAAATACGGGCCTACGCTCTTTTGTATGTGCCATGCTGCATGATAGGAATGCCAGAAATGAATTTCCCCATACTGAGATGCCCTATACATATCTGTACAGGTGGCTGCACTTGCATTATCCTGGTCTGATGGACCCAGATATGAGTGTAGTAGGAGGGGACTTCATGAGGCGGTATTCTAAAGCCCGTTGGAATATCAGCGTGTTATCAGAATGCCGACGAGCATTGAATAAGGGTTCTAGATGGAGGTTCCAATGTGTCCCTCCCCCTCAAGGGTATGAACATGTACCTCCCAATCTTATGGATTTGGAAGCCACATCGCTCCGTCTGATTCCATCTACCTTTGAAGGTTGAAGTCAATTCGACCATCTCACTTGGTGTTTCGGTTTGAAGAAGAGTGCTTCTTGGAACCATATCTGCCAAGCTATAACGCCCCAGTCCCAAAATACGTAGGACTAGGTACATAGACATGCCAGCTGTATACATATGAAGTATACTCCAATATATGGAAACCTCGTATGAATACATAAGGTGTAAAATGTAGTAAACCAAGAGTGATCTAATCTCATCCACAAATGTAAGAATAAAAGATATTATATAATCAACTGTAATAAGTCGTTGTACAATATGTTGGGCGGAGACAAATCCACTCCCAACTGAATTGATTTGGCAGGAGTAGCAAGAAAGACCCAAGACACATCATCTCTGAATGAATAGAGAAGATCGCGACCTCGGCTAGAACAGCTGCAATATCACAGAAGCACATACCTAGAGAGATAACCAGGTCCTTAGAGAGACGTAACAAGATATAGGAAGAACATGCCATAAATACTGAATACAAAATATGCCACAAAGAATATAAGTGATAAGACAATAATAAGGTAATCTTACCATACTACTGTGTTCATGCAGTTAAGAACAAACCTCCAACGCATGGGCATCAGGCTCAGGAGCACTAATCTCAGGTATGGTCCCATCAGGATACCAGGGACCTAAAAGCATAACATTCCTCGAATGTCAAAGGCCAGCAGGATCAATAATAGGAAGGTGCATAAAGGACCCATACGTCAAGGAACTGTTTTTTCCACCCAATGCCTAACAGAGTCACATCCATGTCTCACATACCTCTACTAACTACTAAGTCTTCTAACATGCCTCTATTAGCAGTTAGCCCTAACGCATGCACATGGGGGATCATCCCACACACAAGGACCTCTATATGCTACTCGTCTCACACATCTTCGTGGTACTACTGTGTCGAGGCATATGCAATACACTACAAACGGTAGTCCCCTAACTCTAGGTTCATATGCAATCAAAGGATAGTAACAAAGTAACTAATAATCACTAAGCATGTAGTAAATCAAGAACTATAATAACTAGAAATAATGAACAGTGATATGTAATGAAATACAGACTGAATATAAACAGTATAATGGCAAGGTATCTTGCCTGAGGTTATGTACAAAAGGGAATAATCCAGTAGCTCGAACCGGCAAATAAACAAAGCAAGAAAAGCCAAATCCTGCAGATGACTCCGGATGCTGCAACAAAAATCACGAACGAATTTGGAATAAAAGATATGCCTAGGAAATGCCTGTCCAAAAGTTAAATTCTGGAACAGGGGCAAAATCGTAATTTTGGGTCAAAACGACATCCGCCGTTGGACCCACTGTGCACCGAAATGCGTGCTAGAACCTACGATCTCTAAAGTCGTCAAACTACATGTCTACGGATTTGTTTTGATGAGACAAACACAACGGTATGCCCAATTTTGGATTCCGGTGGGCCATGCACAAAATCGTCCGTTGAGTAGGATTGTGGGCCCGCCAAAATGGCGTCCCAGTCAACCTTCTCAGAATTTAACCAAACTTGGCTCACAGGACCAAAAAAATATTTCGAGTCCAATGGCGCAAGTTTCGTCGCAATTTGATGAGTGTACACGAAGTTGTGACTTAATTTACAAAGAGTCAATACGAGGGTATCTCGATGGATACGCACTGATTTCGTCGTGCACATGCAACGAAATCGGGTTCCGTCAGTTCCCACACGTCGACAACATCCATACGCGCCTTTAGATGCATATAGTGTGTGACCACGTCGCCCGGTTTGTCGGGGCGCACGTCGTATCGGGGTATTTTTCTAATTTTCGAAAACAGAATTTACAATTTTTTGTGAAACTTTGACTACGTGTAACTTTTTACACACTAGATTAAATGTGAATCCAGAAGGTGCGTTACAATCTCGGTTATGTTGTCTTTGACTGTCTTCATTTAGTTTCTACAAAATTTTAATGTACGTAAAGAAAAGTGGCCGACAAGTTGATGTTTCAAAACAGTTTTTAATATTCCAGAAAAGTGATTTTTCTCCAACTTTGCCTCGCTTTTTCGAGCAAGTTGGATGGCCATGTCGAAATCCACCTAGGGGATCTCGAAGATGGTCATATGGGCCTTTTACACAAATTTACGGATCTAAAAATGGATTTGAATTGAAGAAGAATCGCACGGTAAAGTTAGGTACCTCGATGTTAAATTCTGTTGTTGTGGTGTTTGTTGTTGTCGCTGTGGCGGCCGTGAGGCGGGACTGCTGTGGCTGGGCGTTGTGGTGCTCGCCAGGAAGAGGGAAGGAGAAAGGAAGGAGGAAAGATGAGGAAGGAGGAGGAGATTAGGGTTTTTGCTAAAACATATGTAAGTATATAACTTATATATATATATATATAAAAGGGGGAGGGGTGAGCGGCCTTAATGCATTAGTACTGTTGCTGCTGCTGCTTATAAAGGGGCGGCTTAGCTGCTGCTCTTTGCTTGGTGGTCGCGTGGGGCCGACCACCCATTACCTTAATATTGTTAAAAAAAAACTTTTCAATTTCTTATATATCTATATATATATTTCTATATATATTTGTATATATCTATACATAGCTTAAAAATTATCACAATCTTTTTTTTAAATAAACTTCTTATTATCTATCTATAAATGAAATCTATTTAAAATAAACTTAATATTATCTATCGTTAAATGAAATCTATTTAACATAAAAATAATTGCTTATTGAATTTCCATAAAATGCTTTAATAACAAAAATCGTCCAATTGAGGTTTTGGGTGAACTGACCATACACCTTTAATTGGGGCCAAAAATTGCACCATAATGTAAAATATTATTTTAATATTAAAATACCAATAATCGTCCAAGTAATTAAATAAATAGAATTGGTACATAAAATTCTAAAATAATCTAGAAAATATTTTCACTTACATAAAATATGTCTACATGTTCACCTTGGTCCCCCCATATGCCTACATGGTCTTGGGTTTGGTCTGGGCCCAGTTCGGACTGGTTTGGACAAACCGGGTCATCTAAAAATCAATATATAAAATAATATCATATTAAAATAATTTAAATGAGTCAATTCACAACTTGGTCTGGTTTTCCTAGTTTGGACATCACTATAGCTAGGCTTCCTCCGGCATGGCTAGTACACTAGTCAAGGTACACTGCTACATCTTTCGTGCTAAAAGTCATGGTCATCTAGTGCTCCAAAACTCAACAATAGCTAAGGTCATTTTTAATAATTAATAAAAACCATAAATTGCATAAATTCATTTTTAGGTCAAATAAAATAATAAAAAAGGGTTTTACATCCTACCCAACTTACAAGAATTTCGTCCTCGAAATTTAGGATTAATAGGATAGATAGGGTTAAGGGATAGGAAGTGTTCGTCAATACCAAAATACAATTAAAATTTGGAGGAGACGATAAAATGGCGTTCAACACAACTATGCATTTAGGAACTTGTTAATTCAACACACACAAAATTCATCAGGGTTATGGGATTGATTGAGGTCGCTAGTGAAGGTAACAAACTTGGATAACATGAATCAACGAGTAGCAAAGAATTTGGTAGTTCAAAGAAAATAATTTCACAATTGGGAGATGTGGTTCCCTGAGAGAAACTGGATACTAATCGTCTTGGTTGAGAGTTGGATTTAAGTGAACGATTAGAATCATTCTCGAGTGCTCAAGAATAATGGGGAGGGCACAATAACAATTCTAGGTTGAGGAATGAGGAGTAGTTAAAGGCGAGGATACTGCCACATGAGTCGGTCGGTGGCTATCTATATTTGTGTATAAATAACTGATAAGGAAACCAAAGATGATACCTTGATTCTATCTAGCAAGTACAGTGCCTTGTCTTTCCAAACTAAGTAAAGGCAAGAACAACCAAGGTTTCAAAGACGGTGCTATTGAGTACGAATGTGGAGTTCATAGGCGACGAAAATAATTCAAAATAGAATTGTCAAGACTGTCGCGGATGAGACTCTAAGGCAAGTTTAATTATGTCTCCATCCACGTAAAATAATATACGAAGGCGAACCCAGGTGCAATAGGTTGATCAGACCATCATGCACCGGTTCTGATTAGACAATATCTTAATGGGTGCATCCAATAAAATATGTCATGATCAAGTTTGGTAAAAATAAGCTTACAAAACTGAGGCCAATTAGCAGCATAAGATTATCGAAATATAAGTAAGGGAGGTAGTGATGAAGGAATTTAATTATTCCAAGATCTTTTAAAATCGAGTCTTGCCCGAAGTTTGGGGCCTATGCAATCA
Organism: Iris pallida; assembly: GCA_029216955.1. Classification (NCBI taxonomy): domain Eukaryota; kingdom Viridiplantae; phylum Streptophyta; class Magnoliopsida; order Asparagales; family Iridaceae; genus Iris; species Iris pallida. The sequence continues at coordinate 1,786,282 of JANAVB010028620.1, forward strand.
TCCTAGTGTTTGCTTGCTTATGGCTTGGTTGGATAAATGGGTTAGAATCCTTCAGATTCCATAGTCTAAGTAAACTTATCAATACGGGACACAAGGACAAAGGCTTTGTTGGGCTGTGAGGTATTCTACCCAACTTACAAGAGTTAAGCTAGTAGTGTGATGGGACAATGGGTCAGGCAATCAAGATAAAGCACAAATTTAAGCATTTAAGAAATTAAGTAGAACAAAATCACATATCGGGTCAAAAGAATTGAGTTGAGGTTGAATCCCTATCCGTGGTCGAAAAATTTATCGGTATCATGGTAAAGATTATAGTTTAGCCATTTTGACTAGAAGGTCATATCATAAAAATAGTGTACAATGAGAAGTGTTTTAGTAGGACATGATATATCTACATGAAGGTGGCTTGTCTAGGACTTACATTTGAAATTTGTTGGAAGGAAAAGTCTAGTGTTGTGCTCCAAATATCCAAGTCACGGTAAGGGACGCCAAAAGATCTAAAATAGAAAGTGGGAGTTCATGAGGTGACAACTAATGCACAAAAATAAAGAAGATCAAGTTGAAGCATGAAGTAAAATTTATTAAGAATCCAGTAAAATAATTTTAGGGATACAGTTCCAGAGAGAAGATAGTCTCCTAAATGAATACAGTTAAGGAATGATCAATTCATTATTCAAATTGCAAACGGTTAGTAGGTCACGAGGGAAGGTCGAGTGAGTCATTATTAAGATACAGTCACCTGGTTTGGTAGACGATTAACAACACTTGTGTATATACTACTATCATGGTCATGAGTGATGTGGCTATTAGTGTGGAGTACATCTATCTTATTAGAGCTATCTTGATGGCCTACCATTAAGATTTTAACTCAAGTTTCCTCCAAAAGTTTTTTAATAAATTCTCAAAAATGAACTACCATAATTCGTATTCACTCCAAGCCGTTAAATTTAATCATGACAAAAATTTAAATCACTTTCATAAATCTCAAAGCAAATTTTTTTCATCATGTCACTACTGACTTTTTCAAAAAAATTCATTTTCAATTCAACTTTTAAACTCAAGAGTTCATAAATCATGAATCTATATGTAAAATAACCATAATCAATCATAACTTTAAAACTCTACAAAATCTAATAGCTCCTCAGATAAAAATTTCTAGCACATACAAATCAATCTCAAAATTTTAGCTCAATATTTTAATGCACTCATTAATTATAACTTCTATTCATACTAAGTCATTCCAACATAATCACAACTTTTAAATGGTAACTTTATTTGATCAATCAAAACAACCTTATCACATCATTAATACATTTTTATTTTTATTTCCAAAAATTTGTAATATTAGCAATCCAATATTAAACTAAATTTTCAAAAATCTTATTAGTCATAAAAATTATTTTTTTAAAAAACCAAAAATCTAAATAGAATTGTAAATCCTCCATCATAGGACACAATTTAAAATAAAAATTCTCAAAAATCATTTTCATACTTTTAAATATTTTAAATCATAATTCACCATCATTACTTCCACTTAAAATTCAAAATTTACTAAACACGAAAATCACAAGTTGTACGACACAAATTTAAATAATTTCTACAACCACATTTGAAATCTAGATCATTTTCAAACCCAATTTATAACTGTTCAAATGTGTATAACTATAACCCAATAAATCATAGATATCACAACTCAAAAAAAAACTAAATCAATTTTATATTTGTTCAAAGATGTATAACTATAACTCCATAATTCATAAATATCAAAACTCAAAAATCAAATCAATTTCTTAAATCAATGGTATAAAGATTCTAGCCATTTTTTTCCCTGCAGTATCAATCCTATGGTGTTTACTATTTAGAAATCTCAAGATTAAAACTTTCCTTGGTAATATCCTACTTTACAAATTACTAATCATTAAATCAGACTTTTTATAAAAAAGCTTTTTTAACTCAATTAATGTCTTAAATGTATTCCAAATGCCCATATAACCATTCTAGCCATATGTTTGACCTATGAGCATATACTAGTGTAGTCATCTTCCTAGTTGACACTAAGCACGAAAATAGGAATCAAAGGTAGAAAGGAATCAAGCAGGATGCAATTCAAGAAAGTCGAATGAGAGTTCGAAATTTGAAGCCAAGGCAAGAGGTCAAGCTGTATGGATGAGATTCCTAGATTCTATTCCTATGTTGCAGGCTCACATCGGTAAAGTAACGTAACCGAAGTGACAAACTTGACCTGCATGGGCCACCACAAAAATATGTAACGCTCCAGTCCCAAAATACGTAGGACTAGGTACATAGACATGCCAGCTGTATACATACGAAGTATACTCCAACACTACCAAAATTTCTCGATTTAGTGACGGCCCGATCCGTCGCCCGTCCGACGTAAATTTTATTTAGCGACCGATCACTGATGGATTCTGGCCAAAAAAATCCGTCGGCAATCAGCTCGTCGCTAATAACGGTCCGTCGCTATATAGTCGTCAAGCAATGGCATAGCGACAGCATGTCGACTTCACAAATATCCCTAAAAAATATCCCTAAGAAATATTGATAGTTCGACCATGTGTTGCACAATCAACTTAGTTCAACCATGTGTTGCACAGTCAACTTAGTTGAACAAATATCCCTAAAAAATATTGATAGTTCGGCCAACGGAACCTATACAGCAGAAGTTAACAACTCTTTCAAAGCAATGGGCAGTAATCTTTTCATAAATACGTGGCAGTCATGACTCTTCATTCCCGTTAGCTTGCGTTCATTGAGATCAACGCATCTAGACAAATTCGACACATAGTCGTCGGGAAATCTTAAAGTAGATACCCACTTGCATATTATTAATCTATCTTCCTTGCTTAATGTGCATTGTGCTACCGGCTTACTTAATTGTCCAATAGCTCCCCTTTGTATCAAGTTCAGATAAGGACGCTTGCATATCTCGGTAATGTCTTGTCTTGCTTTTGGATTGTTCTTCGTCTTTCCTTTAATGTCCATGACGGTATTGAAGACATTATCGAACACATTCTTTTCGATATGCATAACATCAAGATTATGCCTTATAAGATTATCTTTCCAATAAGACAAGTCCCAGAAGATACTCTGTTTGGTCCAGTTATGGGTTTGTCCGAATCCATCGACACGATTGTTCGATGAATCTTCCATTACAGTGGGCAATTCCTTTACATCTTCCCAAATATCGTATCCCGACAATCTGGCAGGCGGATGAGAAAATTCTTGTTTTCCAGCTCTGAACGCGTCCATGTTCTTTCTCCAAGGATGACTCGCGGGCAGAAATTGACGATGACAATCAAAGAAAGAAGTTTTTCCTCCATGCTTAAGGCGGAACGCCTTACTATTTTGCATACATATCGGACAAGACAGGGTGCCGTGAGTACTCCATCCCGACAGCATACCATATACGGGAAAATCATTGATTGTCCACATCAGTGAAGCTCTCATCTGAAAGTTCTGTTTCCTGGAAATATCATAGGTCATGACGCCGATCTCCCACAGCTGTTTCAGCTCATCCACCAACGGCTGTAAATATATATCGATATTCTTTGTCGGATTTTTGGGACCCGATATGATAGCTGTCAAGAACATATAAGGAGTCTTCATACACATCCATGGTGGCAGATTGTAATGGGTCGGAATGACCGGCCAGCAGGAGTATTGAGATCTCGACTGCCCGAAAGGGGCGAATCCATCAGAACATATCCCCATGTGTATATTTCTAGGCTCTGCAGCAAAATCTGGATGGCAAAAATCAAAATATTTCTACGCCTCTCCATCCGAAGGATGTGACAATTCTCCATTATCCTTTGTGCGTTCTTCGTTGTGCCACGTCATGTGTTATGCTGTATTCTGAGACATATACATTCTCTGTAAGCGCTTCGTGATCGACAAGTAATGCATATACTTGTAAGGACATCATTTTCTAGTTGACTTTCCTTTTTCCCTGACTTGCTTGTAACGATCCGCATTACAGAAGCTGCAACTTTTTATATCCTCGTTCTCCTTGTAGTACAACATGCATCCGTTGCGACAACAATCTATCTTGTCGTACCCCAGTCCCAGTTGTCGGACCATCATCTTCGACTTGTAGAAGTTTTTGGAAGCTCTTTTGATTCCTTCGGTAACACCTCCTTCATTAGTTGTGTAATCCGATCATAGCAAGTTTGTGGCAAGTTAAAATCGGACTTTATGTTTAACAACCGCATCGTCACTGACAGTACGGAATGTGGCTCACAACCAGGATATAAAGAAGTTTCAGCATCCTGAAACATATCATAGAACTCCTTTGCCTCGGGATTAGGATCCTCCAGATCAAAATTAGGCCATGCCGCATCGTACACCATATCTCGTGCAAGGTTCTGCACGTCTCCATAATCAACGGAGCATTCGTCGTTCATCGACGACAAAAGCCGCTGCAGCATTATCATCAAAAGCATAAGTTACAGCATTCGCAACCTGTCTTTTCGCATATAGTTCACCTTGCGATGACCACAGGCCGTAATCACGTACGAAACCCTTACGGGTCAAATGATCTCTTACACTCACCACTTTTTTGTAACGTCTATTACGACAATTATGAAATGGACACTTGATTTTGTTACCGTCCATAAACTGAGCTTTGCTCATGGCATACTTAAGAAACACTTCCACGCCTGCCTGAAAATCATCACTCACACCTATTCTGCTATCGTGTTGTCGTTTGTACATCCATGTACGATCAATGAAATAACGATCCATCACAAATTGGATGTAAAAATCTGTATAGTAAGACAAACTAAACAGAATTAGTATATAATCATGTAACTGGTGGATCCGCTGGTATTCTAGCTCGAGAAAAGAAAAATCTAAGTACAGTTGTTACTAATAGTTCGATACCGATAGCTTGATACCGATACCGATACCGATAGTTCGATACCGATACCGATAGTGCGATACCGATACTGATAGTCCGATACCGATAGTGCGATACCGATACCGATAGTGCGATAGTATGATAGTCCGCTAGCGATACCGATAGTTCGATACCGATACCGATAGTCCAATAGTTCGATACCGATACCGATACCGATAGTTCGATACTGATTCTTCGATAGTCCACTAAGTCAAAATGATTCCTCTTAAGCGTCGAGCATGTTATACACAGTTCAACTTGACGAGTTCTTAAATATTTTTGTGGTGTTGTATGCTTGCAGCAGCAAATCAAGTTTTACAGTCATTATAGGTCAATTAATCAAACTGAGTCAATCTATCTATTTCTAAATTGCAAGAGTCCACTTCTAGGATATGGGAGCTATATCCTAAATATCTAGGCTAAAATTAACTTGGTTAGGATACTAGAGTGTCCTTACTATCTAGCAAGCACTACCTTAGTCTAGTCACACTAGCATTAATTACCTATAATTCCTACTATGTCTACACTCACACATTACACCCCAAGCCGTCTTGCATGCTAATAGGCATGGTAGGCCCGCCTTCATTTCTCACTCTCTAAAGCACACATACACATATATATGTATATCACATTTAGATGTATAGATATATACATCTATATAGAAGCACACAACTTATACACTCTAAGGGTCGATTTTCCAGGAAAAACTTCACTTATTCAGTGACTTTGGTGAAGCGAATGTCCAAACTCCAGAAAAAACTTTACTTATTCAGTGACTTATATAGATGAAGAACTCGCACTGTCCTTGACACAGTGAACATATACACCATGAACCCAAACTCCATATTCACATTTACTAATCCAAACACCACCAAACTAATGGATAACATCTAATATGGATAACGCATTATTTAGCCAATATATAAACTCAGATAAATTTGAGAAGCAAAGCCCCTCGCCGCCCCCGACCAAAGCCCGCAGCCCCAAGCCCGCCGCCCAGCCCCCGACGCCCCCACCCAAGCCCGCCGCCCAGCCCCCGACGCCCCGCCCCAAGCACGCCGCCCAGCCCCCGACGCCCCCGCCCCAAAGTCCGCGTCCCAGCCCCCGACGCCCCCGCCCCAAGCCCACCGTCCAGCCCCCGAAGCCCCCGCCCCAAGCCAGCCGCCCAGCCCCCGACGCCCCCGCCCCAAGCCCGCCGCCTAGCCCCCGACGTCCCTGCCCCAAGCCAGCCGCCCAGCCCCCGATCGAATGTCCCCAAGCCCGCTGCCCCCGTTGCCCCTACGTCGACACCGCGAGAGAGAGAGAAAGAGATCGAGAGAGAGAGAGAGAGAGAGAGGGGATTACCTTCGGGAGAGAGAGAGAAGAGGACGCCGACGCCGATCACCGATGCCGCGGGAGAGAGAGAGAGAGAGAGAAGAGAGAGTGAATTTGGGGGGAATGCGAAAAGTTCCCCCCGTCGTTTCAATTTAAGTCTTGAACGTATATTTAGCGACGGAATAGTGACGTCTTAGAATCCGTCGCCCGGTAGTCGCTATTTTTGATACTTGCCGACTGAATATCCGTCGCAACGTAGTCGAAGAAATGTCCCGCCAATTCTCTACACAATTCCTGCAAAATAATTGACTGAGTAGCGACGACTGGCGATCCGTCGCTATATCTCCGACACCCTAGCGACGGATGTGCGACCTTTCCTTTCCCTAAAATTAAAATAAAAATGTAAAGGCGTGTGGTCGGTAATCCGTCGGCGAGCGGCCACAAAGCCGTCGCTAACGCCGACTAAAAATTTCCGTCGCTAATTTGCCGTCGCTAATTTACTGTATTTTGGTAGTGCAATATATGGAAACCTCGTATGAATAAATAAGCTATAAAATACAGTAAACCAAGAGTGATCTAATCTCATCCACAAATGTAAGAATAAAAGATATCATATAATCAACTGTAATAAGTCTTTGTACAATATGTTGGGCGGAGACAAATTCACTACCAACAAGTAAGGAAAAATATATAAGGAAACTGAAATGATTTGGCGGGAGTAGCAAGAAAGACCCAAGACACGTCATCTCCGATGAAAGACCCAAGATATGCCATAAATACTGAATACAAAATATGCCACAAAGAATATAAGTGACAAGACAACAATAAGGTAATCTAACCGTACTACTGTGTTCATGTAGTTAAGAACAAACCTCCAACGCATGGGCATCTGGCTCAGGAGCAGTAATCTCAGGTATGGTCCCATCAGGATACTAGTGACCTTAAAGCATAACATTCCTCGAATGTCAGAGGCCAGCAGGATCAGTAATAGGAAAGTGCATAAAGGACCCATACGTTAAGGAATTATTCTTTCCATCCAATGCCTAACAGAGTTACATCCATATCTCACATACCTCTACAAACTGCTAAGTCTTCTAACATGCCTCTATTAGCAGTTAGCCCTAACGCATGCACATGGGTGATCATCTCACACGTAAGGACCTCTACATGCTACTCATCTCACACATCCTCATGGTACAACTGTGTCGAGGCATATGCAATACACTACAAACGGTAGTCTCCTAACTCTAGGTTCATATGCAATCAAAGGATAGTAACAAAGTAACTAATAATTACTGAGCATGTAGTAAATCAAGAACTGTAATAACTGAAAATAATAAACAGTGATATGTAATAAAATACAGACTGAATATAAACAGTATAATGGCAAGGTATCTTGCTTGAGGTTATGTGCAAAAGGGAATAATCCAGTAGCTCGAACCGGCAAATAAACAAAGCAAGAAAAGCCAAATCCCGCAGATGACTTCGAATGCTACAACAAATATCACGAACGAGTTTAGAATAAAAGATATGCCTAGGAAATGTCTGCCCAAAAGTTAAATTCTGGAACTGGGGCAAAATCGTAATTTTGGGTCAAAATGATGTACGTCGTTGGACCCGGTTTGTACTGAAATGCATGCCAGAACCTACGGTCTCTAAAGTCATCAAACTACATGTCTATGGATTTGTTTGGATGAGACGAACTCAACGGTATGTCCAATTTTGGATTCCAGTGGGTCATGCACAAAATCGCCCATTGAGTGGGATTGTGGGCCCACCAAAATGGCGTCCCAATCAACCTTCTCAGAATTTAACCAAACTTGGCTCACAAGACCAAAAAAATATTTTGAGTCCAATGTCGCAAGTTTTGTCGCGATTTGATGAGTGTACACGAAGTTGTGACTTAATTTACAAATGGTCGATACGGGGGTATCTCGACGGATACGTACTGATTTCGTCGCGCACATGCAACGAAATCGGGTTTCGTCAGTTCCCACACGTCGACAACATCCATACGCGCCTTTCGATGCATATAGTGTGCGACCACGTCGCCCAATTTGTCGGAACGCACGCCGTATCGGGGTGTTTTTCTAAATTTCGAAAACAGAATTTACAATTTTTTGTGAAACTTTAACTACGTGTAACTTTTTACACACTGGATGAAAAATGAATCCAAAAGGTGCGTTACAATATCGGTTATGTCGTCTTTGACTGTCTTCAATTTGTTTCTAGAAAATTTTAATGTACGTAAAGAAAAGTGGCCGAAAAGTTGATGTTTCAAAACAGTTTTTAATATTCCAGAAAAGTGATTTTTCTCCAACTTTGCCTCGATTTTTTGAGCAAATTGGATGGCCATGTCGAAATCCACCTGGGGGATCTCGAAGAGGGTCATGTGGGCTTTCTACACGAATTTACGAATCTAAAAACGGATTAGAATTGAAGAAGAATCGCACGGTAAAGTTAGGTACCTCGATGTTAAATTCTGTTGTTGTGATGTTTGTTGTTATCGCCGTGGCGACCGTGAAGTGGGACTGCTGTGGCTGGGCGCGAAGGTGCTCGCTAGGAAGAGGGGAGGAGGAAGGAAGGAGGAAAGAGAAGGAAGGAGGAGGAGATTAGGGTTTTTGCTAAAACATATATAAGTATATAACTTATATATATATATATATAAAGGGGGGAGGGGTGAGCGGCCTTAATGCATTACTACTGCTGCTGCTTATAAAGGGGCGGCTAAGCTGCTGCTCTTTGCTTGGGTGGTCGGATGGGGCCGACTACCCATTACCTTAATATATATATATTTTTTAAAAACTTTTCAATCTCTTATCTATCTATATATATATTTCTATATATATATGTATATATCTATACATAGATTAAAAATTATCACAATCTTTTTTTTAAAATAAACTTATTATTATCTATCTATAAATTGAATCTATTTAAAATAAACTTAATATTATCTATCTATAAATGAAATCTATTTAATATAAAAATAATTGCTTATTGAATTTCCATAAAATGCTTTAATAATAAAAATCGTCCAATGGTGGTTTTGGGTGAACTGACCATACACCCTTAAACGGGTCCAAAAATTGTACCATAATGTAAAATATTATTTTAATAATAAAATACCAATAATCGTCCAAGTAATTAAATAATTAGAAATGGTACATAAAATTCTAAAATATTCTGGAAAATATTTGTACGTACATAAAATATGTTGACATGGCCACCTTGGTCCCCCCACATGCCTACATGGGCTTGGGTTTGGTTCGAACCCTGTTCGGACTGGTTTGGACAAACCGGGTCATCTAAAAATCAATATATAAAATAATATCATATTAAAATAATTTAAATGAGTCAATTCACAACTTGGTCTGGTTTTCTTAGTTTGGACATCACTATGGCTAGGCTTCCCCTAGCATGGCTAGTAAACTAGTCAAGGCACATTGCTACATCTTCCGTGCTAAAAGTCATGGTCGTCTACTGCTCCAAAACTCAACAGTAGATAAGGTCATTTTTAATAATTAATAAAAACCATAAATTGCATAAATTCATTTTTAGGTCAAATAAAATAATAAAAAATAGGGGTTTTACACAAGCCGATTTGCCCGACAGTTCGACTATGATCAACTACATGTGGGGAACGCCACAACTTGTCTAAGTGCCAGGGGCTATTTGATCGATGGAGCCAGGGCATGGGAATACTACAACGCTCGGGGCACTAAGGCAATATTCTCCATGCCAAATGTCCCTACCCAGACAGGTCCACGTATGTTGTACACATGTGCGAACTTCTATACTTCGGCGAATACTTTTGTCGAGAACTTCAATCTGTTTCACAGCTTCACAAGTGACAAACGTACGAAGGCTGGGGTTCGTACAACATTGTCATTCAGAGATGCTGAAGATCAGGATCCGGCTGACGATCCGTTAGAAGCTTCCCTTGTAGGATTTGCCGATGAAGCAATTGATCCACTAGACGTGCCATTGATGGTACGAAAAGACAAATCTCCTGCCAAAGGTCTTGGAAAAAAAAAAGAAGAGCTGGAGAATCATCAACTCATGATGATTTTCCTTCCTCACTCAGAGCTGCAGAGAAGAAGAAAAGTAGGGCCACAGTGGCCGTAACTGAACCAGCTACCACCAGGACAACACGATCCCTGTCAAAATAGATGACTACTGGGACATCTCTTGGAGTAAGAGAGACGACTCCTTCGTCGGCTTCGAAGCAAAGCGGAGCCGTTCAAGAAGAAATTCGCAAAGAAGGACCAATAGCACCCCTGCATCGGAAGCCTAGAAGGAAGTTGCTAGTAACTAGAGGAGATCGTTCGAGAGTTTGCTCTTCATCCACTCTCTCTGAACCAGAGACACTGCTACCCTCGCAACAAGATTTGCCACTTCAAAAAGGTAGTTTTTAATATTAATTTTGTATAATCATGTCTAGCTAAAATTTGACATTGTTCTTTTTCATCTACAGAGGTTAGCGTTCCGGCTCCGATAATTGCAGAAGGGATTTCAGAGCCGATTATCACAAAAATGACTATTCTCGTAACTGTGTTAGCTGCCGCAAGAATTTTGATGTCATCTCCAACTCCAGAAGTTCCAAAGGTTACACTTCCTGAGGAGGAATTGCCTTTTACAGAATCTAATCTTGATGTCACTGTCCCTTCTGTAGCCCAAACTCCTACTCATTCTTAAGAGGATTGAGAAATGATAGCGGCTCTCAAAGGCTGTGAATTTGGAGATTTCTCGAATGAAAATAATCTCACCATTGCTACTGAAGGTGAGCAAGCTTCAATAGAAGTTATACCGAACGAAGAAGGACCAGTCGAAGAGGGCCTGTCACGACCCGCACCCGTTTTTTTATTCGGATACGAAACGTGTCCAAGCCAGCCTACGCTACAGTTTCGGCGGTAGAATGTTATCACGGCCAAGATGATCAAAATAAATAAAACAATGCTCATTCACAAAACTAATTTAACTTACAATATTCAAAAAAATTATATTTGCAGAAAAATATAAACTTGTACAAATATTGGAATGACGACAACTCATTTATCTAGCTAGTCTCTAGGCTTTTCGTCGGCAAGTTCACCCATATCTCCCAATGCTTAGTGAATCCACAGCTAACCTGAAAAATATTGGTTTCCAGTCAGGAATGGAACGAGTACAATTCACTGAATGCAGTTTCAATATATGAAATCGACTATACGACAGAGGTTAGCCTTTAGACATGATTTACAAAATAAATGAGGAAAGACAGGATAAAACTAAACAGAAAATAAAATACAATAAAATACTCACCGACTGACCGACTGAAGTACCTTTGATATCTGACCGATCTCGGGACAATTATGTGACACGGTCTACAATGTCTATATGGTATAAAGTTACACGATCTACACTATATAAAGTTACACAGTCTACACGGTATAAATGCAATAATAATCACGGTCTACACTGTCTACTTTACAATAATAAATCACTGTCTACACTGTCTACACTGAATAAGGCAATAATAAATCACTGTCTACACTGTCTAAGGTCAGATCAGATATCTTCAGTACTTTACCTTCCCCGACACCATAAAGAATAAAATCAACATAAAGACTGAAATCACATCTCTATCGACTAACAATGATGCATAGTAAAGATCAATACTGAAAACGATAATTTCGGGTCAAAACGGTGTCCGCCGTTGGACCCGCATTGCATCAAAAAGTGTGCCAGAGTCAACGGTCTCTAAAGTCATCAAACTACATGTCTACGAATTTGTTTTAATGATACAAACCCAACCGTATGTCCAAAGTTGGATTCCGGCGGCCCATGCACAAAATTGCCCGTTGAGTCGGACTGTGGGGCCCGCAAAACGACGATCCAATCAACTGTCTCAGAATCGGACCAAACTTGGCATATAGGACCAGAAAAAAGATACGGTCCTGCTAGCGTAAGTTTCGTCTCGATCTGACGAACGTGCATAAAGTAATTAGAAAATTTGTACAGAGGCCGATACGGTAAATTTTGACGGATACGTATCAAATTTGTCGCACACACGCAACCAATTTGAATTCCGTCAAAGCCCACACGTCCACAATATCCGTACGCACCTTTCGATGCTTAAGGTGCACGACCACGTCGCCCGGATTGGCGGGACGCACGTCGTACCGAAGAGTTTTTCATAATTTTTAATATTGTCAAACATGTTTTTTATCCGTTTTGGACGTCCGATTTCTCGATGCACAATCGACGAAATCTGATTCTACAAGAAGGGATTCGAAGCCCTATAGGTTGGCTGGGACTGTCATCATTTGGTTTCTCAAAACTGTCGACAGATCGACAGGAAGTCGTCTTCCAAATCGGGTGTTAGAACCAAACATTGTTCTATTTTGAACAAGTTTTCCCGACAACTTTGGGCTCGATTTACGGGCAGCACAGTGCGTCTAACTACGACGTGTTTGAAAGAAATTAAAGATGTATATATCTACTTCATACCTGATGAAATGGTATGAAGAAAGATCAAGCAATGGCGGAGATATTGGTTTGCGAACTTGGGCGAATGGTGCAACTGCTGCTGCTAATCCTCTGTTTTGACTCGCTGGTTAGCGCGTGGTCGTCGGCCTCGCCATGCCGGCGGTGGCTCTCAGCGATCGCGCGTCTATGGTGGCCGCCCAGGGTGGCTGGGGCGCGCGTAGGTGAAGGATTAGGGTTGTTGTTCGCATGGTGATGGGGGGTTTTATACTCTCGGGTCAGCTCTGTTGGGGCTCGGGTGGGCTTGCCCGGCTGAGCTAATTCCTCTCGGTTGCATGGGGTGTTAGCATCAGCTTACGTGGACTGAGGGGTGGTTTACACTGGGCAGTTCGGGTTGGCTGGGATTACTATGGTTTATGCTTTTATTGATTTTTTTCTTTCTTTCCTTTATACGTATATATATATATATATATATATATATATATATATATATATATATATATATATATATATATATATATACTCTTATATAAAAAAAAAATATACTCTTATATATCCTTATATAAAAATATCCATAAAAATCTAAATAAAACCCCAATATTTCTATTCCTAGTGTAGGGCCTATTTTAGGTAAATATGACTATATATAATAATATTTATTTGACAAATATAATATAACCAATAATAATAATATTATATAATAATAACCTCAATAAATATAATAATAATAACAATAACGAAATTCAATAAACCAATAATGGTATATATATCATTTGCACAGTCTAAAAATCCCAAAATATATGAAGTCCTATTTTATACAAAAGTCACTGAATATCACTAATAATAATATTTATAATATTTAAATTATGAATACTTAGGAATACTCATTAAATTATTAAACGGAATACAACACTCTCATACCAAAATTATCTCAACCCGTATGTCATTGAACGTACCGCATGACTACATGGGCTTGGGCTCAGTTCGGGTCCAGTCCGGACTAAAATGGTATAACCAGTTTCCCTAAAACTCAATATTATAATTAATAAATAATTAAAACTTCGGTAAGGGTTAAGTCGCAACCTGGCCTGGTTTTCCTAGTTTGGACATCAATATGGCTCGGTCTTCCCTATCAAGGCTAATACACTAGTCTAAGCACGCTATTGTACTACTCGTGCCACGATTTCTAGTCACCTTGTACCCCAAAACTCCACTATGACTAAAGTCATCTATCGTAATAATTAATTAAGTAATTATTTATAAAAATTCTAAAAAATCACCATTTAATTCAAATAAATAAATAAAATATATTATAAAAATTTTGGGAAGAGGGGTTACAGGGCCAGACCGCTGTTGCGGGTGAAGAATACCCCATTAGTAATAAAGGGCATTCAGGCCGGAGAACTGATGAACCCAAAACTCCTGAAGAGGTTCATGAAGATTAGCCTCGAGCTTCTGAAGCAGCTCGGATTATTGAGAATCCTAAAGCTGATACGACAGGGATGGAAACCCCTAAAGATCAAACCCCAAAGAATAAGGAGACAAACACATTCACCCTTCCCCTCCAAGCAGACTCAGGGGCTAGAAGCAGCCGCTTTTTATCGGATGGCTCAGAAGCTGGAAGCAGCCAAGCAGCAGTGTCTGAGAACACTATGTTAAGACTTCATATAGAAGCAGCCATGCCTCGTGAAACGCTATATGTACTACCTGGTTCCGATAAATTTCTGATTTTTAATCATCCTAATTCCTCTGTTAATGTTTTAACAATGGTGTATATTGATCGCAGAAGGACCTGTAGGAACGACTAGCTCGATCATGGCTCCTTCGAACAGAGGAACTCATGCAGGAGAAGGGAGCTTATCCCAGATGTCCAAATTAGGGTCTCCTGATGCACAATCTAAAGTGCTTCCAACTGCTGCAGCAGTAGAAACTCGGATGGAAGTAGTGGACACTCCAGGCGCTCTAGCGACAAACAGATTTGTTGTGGCTTCTTTCCCCAAAGTCTTTTATACATCTATGAGGCCTCTGGTTCAAAAGGTAATGGAGAAGGATGATGTTCCTTTTACAACAGTCAGAAGTCCTTCATCTTATCTTATCGGAGGTATCCGCGATATGGGAGATAGGGATCGGGCCACTTACTTAGAGCATCATTAGTAAGGCCTATCCCATTTTCTAGATTCTAGATTTAGAATGTTGGAGCTCATTTTGTAGAATAATAAGTCTCATCCCTAGTCCTAATTTCTACAATTTCGGTCCCAACCCATCCATGGGTGCTAAGGGTTGGGCCTCCCAATTTCTAGATTCTAGATTGTAGAAACTCGTTTTGTAGAATAGTAAGTTCCAATTTGGAGCCCAACTTTCTAGATTCTAAACTTTATATTATTTTTTTCCTACATTAATTTTTGACCACGCAATTTTTGGGACCGGAGCTCACTTTATCATTTACTACTATTCTCATACAAACCCAACCCATTCTACATTTACCTTTTTTTTGAAATTATAGGCTCCAAATTGCATTGGAGAGTCCCAACTACTAATGATGCTCTTAGAGCATGTGTTGGATGAACTTGAGGAATCTATTAAAGCCTACAAGGATCTCAAACGAGGGAATATTCAACAACTCGTGGATGCAGAATATGAAGCCATGGCTCGTGAAACTGAAGTAAACAGAGCTAATTTTAAAGCTTTCTTGATGGCTTGCTCCCAACGCTCCGCAGAGATGGACGTCCAAATTACTAAAGCGGCCTCTACTGCCGAATATCATAAAACTGCAGCTACAGAAAAGGAAAAAAAAGCTTTTGATCTGGAAGTTGAAATTGTTCGGCTCCAAGAACGGCTCAAGGAGACTAAGCAACATATAAGAAAAAGATTGCAGTCGGTTTGATAATAATCGAGTGACATTACTTCTTCGGTCCAAACCAAGGAATCAGTTAGATATGATACAAAATGGATCTTGTTCTATCGTTGATCAGATATTTTTATATGAAAAATACGAATCAGAGTTTGAAGAAGGGGAAGGAGCCCTCGACCCGCAACAGATAGAGGTAGAAGAAGAAATCCAATTGTATCAAGCTGCTACAAACCAGTTGGATATTTTGAAACGTCAGAAAGATGATTTTGTCATAATGCAGAATGAAGAATTAGCACGCCGGACAACCACTTTGTACCCTTTTGACCCACAGTCTAGAAGGATCCAAGCTAGACAACGGGTGCTTGATTCCTGTGTAGAAAGAGCCAAAGCTTTGAAGAAATGGATCGAAGACCTCATCACTCAACCTCCAGAATAAAGCGATCCTAATTGTTATCTTTTTTGTTATACCTTTCATATGATGTACTCTTTTTTTTAATATCTTGAACATCATTAATGAAAAAAAAATGTTCCGTTACTTGTTTCATATCCTGTTAAAAATATAAGTAATAAAATAGGAAATACATTCAGAGGTACTGGACGTGATATATTTTTTTGGAAAATAACAATATTCATTATATCTGCTCAGAGGTAATGTGGACGTGGAAGAATATAATTCTTGAGATATCATTATTTTAAAAGACGATTTTATCATAGGTAAATATGGATGTGATAAGTCATTTGATAAAGAAAATAGAATTCAGAGGTAATGTGGACGTGAACTCATTTTTCTATTGATGATCTTCAAGTCAGCTGGAACTCAAAGACAGGATATCATGTCTAAAAGGACGATATCTGTGAGAAAACGAATTTATCATAAAGATAAGATATCATTTAAAATAGCTGGGTTTCAAAAGACAGAATGATTCAGATGGACTACACTGGAGATTTTGAGTATTTATTATATGTGTCTTTATTTACGAGAAAGTAAATAAACGAAAATAAATATAGGCTCGTTCATGAGGTGAACAAGGGTGATAGGATCGATGAATGAATGATCATGCTTTTTCGAAGAAAGCTCGTTTCGGTTCCCGAGACAGACAATAAATGAATATCTATTCACGAGATGAATAGAGATGAATGAACGGACATGCCTTTTCGAGGAAAGGTCGCTTCGGTTCCCGAGAGAGACAATAAATGAAGATCTATTTATGAGATGAATAGGGATGAATGAACGGGCGTGCCTTTTCGAGGAAAGGTCGCTTCGGTTCCTGAGACAGATTGTTTGACATTTTTGTCTATAAATAGTGCGGGCCCTTTTTTGAGGATGTTATCAACACTTATTCCTTTAATGCAAATATCTTCCGAAGATATGCCCAAGGAGGCTGAGGTCATCCCGAAGACTGAAGTCGTCATCGATATTCATTCTGACGAGCCTCCGTTGCATGTTCAGAAAGAGGCGAGGGAAAGCTCAACTATTCCTGGGCCACAACAAGACATCCTTACCAGACTCGTAGAGCCTGGAAGCACTGCCGAGGAAGAAGCTCTGAGGAAGGCTGCCTGTGAACTGCTGGTATCATCGGATAATAATGTCTTCGAGCTTCTTGCTAATTATGTTTTTAATCAGAAAGGCTCTGGTCCTCGTTTCTCTCCTTGATCTGATGTATCTCTTTTCTGTTTGAACTATGCAATAAAAAAAAATTTATTTACATTTTTTCCTTTTGATATCTCTTTGTCTTTATACATAGTATTTCTTGAGAAATTTGCCATTGATAGGCATCATGGCGACTCGGCCATCCATACCAGTCAATTGATAAGCTCCGTTTGAGAAAACTTTGCTTACAATGCAGGGACCTTCCCACTTTGCTTCGAACTTGCCCTTGCTCATGTGCGTCATAGTCATAGGACGTCTGACGGTTAGAACTAGTTATCCTTTCTGAAATGCTCATACTTTAAATTTATGGTTGAAGGCTTTTGATATACGGGCTTGGTATAACTCAATATGCTGTTGAGCTAGGAGCCGTTTCTCGTCCAACGCTTCAAGCTCTTGAAGTCGAAGACGATCATTGTTTTCTGTTGTGAGTTCATTGGCAATTAAAATCCCTAAGGAGGGGATTTGAATTTCTAATGGTAGGACAGCTTCGCATCCATATACCAAGAAGAAAGGTGTACAACCGGTTGGAGTACGTATAGTAGTACGATAAGCCCATAGACATTCTCCAAGCTTTTCACTACAGTTTCTTTTATTAGTAGAAACAAATTTCTTGAGAAGTTTGATGATGGTTTTGTTGAATGCTTCAGCCCAACCGTTCGCTGCAGGATTGTAGGTTATGGAAGCAACCTTGTTAATTCTGTTATCATTACAAAACTGAGTAAACTTTTGACTGATGAATTGTGGTCCATTATCATGAATGATTCGTCGAGGAATGTCAAATTTGTATATCACATTATGTTTGATGAAATTGATGACGCTGCTAGTCTTGACTTCAGATAAAGTTATGGCTTCCACCCATTTCGAGAAGTAATCTGTTATAGCTAGTATAAACCGATGTCTCCTAGATGACGGTGGATTGATAGGACCAATGACATCCATACCCCAAGCTTCAAAGGACCATGATACGGCAGTCGGATGAAGGAACTCTGACGATTGATGGATGAAGTCTGCATGAATTTGACAGGCTCGATATTTTCTTGCATATTCAATGGCATCTAATACCATAGTGGGCCAATAATAGCCCATACGTCGGATACGATCTTGTAATTTAGGACCAGGCTGATGTGTACCACATACCCCATCGTGGGCTTTCCGTCGTATTTGTTTTGCTTTATCTCCAGTAAGACAACATAAAAGTAGACCATCAAAAGTTCTTTGATAAAGAGTCTTAGAAGTATGATTACAATAAAACCAAAGTGATCGCCTATGGATTATTGTAGCTTTTTTAGAATCTTCAGGTAAAATATCATGTACCACAAAATCAATGAAAGGAGCCCTCCAATCTTCACTAATGACATTGATTTTAGGTGAATTGCTGAACTCAATATTTGAGTTATTCTTAATACAAAATAACTCTCTATTAGTGACGACAATCATCTGTTGCCTTTTTACTGGGATTGCTAATACGGCTGCCAGATTAGCCAATGCATCATCTTTCGTATTGCATGCCCGACGTATATGTTCAATAAAGAAACCCTTGAACGATGTAGCCAGCCTAACTGCTGCTTCATGATATGGGACAAGATCCTGGTGTCGAACTTCATACGTTCCTCTAACCTGATTGATAATCAGTTTAGAATCTCCATATACTTTAGGATATTCAATATCTAATTGTTTAGCCAATTTGAGACCAATAAGTAGAGTGTTGTATTCAGCCATATTATTGGAACACGACTCGTCTAAATAATAAGCTTTTGAATAGCTAATCCTTCTGGTAAGACAAAGACGATTCTAACTCCAGCGATAATGGCACCTTTTGGTCCTATTCTGGATGCACCGTTAAAGAATAGACGCCAGGTAAGAATTTCTTCTAAAATTATGTTGGATTCCAAAGTTTCATCTGGAATCTCGTCATAGAGTTAGATGTTTCAGGAATTGGATGAGCTTCCAGGAAGTCAGCAAGAGCTTGACCCTTAACAGACTTTTGAGGAACATAAGCCATATCATATTGTGATAATAAAATGGCCCATATAGCAAGCTTGAAATTGAGTGTACTGGGCTTCTTCATCAAGACCCAGAGAGGATTAACTCTAAAAATAACATGAATAGTTTGGCCGGTGATATAATGTCTCGTCTTTTGAACAACAAACATCAAAGCTAGACATTATTTTTCCGCTGGGGTGTATCGATGTTTAGCTCCGATCATTATATGGCTAAGATAATAGATAGCTTATTCATGACCTTCTTTATTCTTATGTGCTAATAAAGTACCAAATGAATGGTCCATTGCTCAAACATACATCAGGAAGGATATTCCTATGACTGGAGGTACTAGAACTGGAGGGTCCATCAAGTACCGCTTTATGTCTTCAAATGCTTGCTGACATTCTTCAGTCCAAATAAAAGACACACCTTTCTTCATGAGTTGAGTGAACGGTCTACAGCATCCAGAGAGATTTAAGATGAATCTTCTGATATACGCAAGCCATCCCTGGAATCCTCATAGCTCTTTTAGGTTGTTTGGAGGATGCATCTCTTGAATGGCTTTGATTTTCTCAGGGTCAACGTGTATACCTTTAGAGATAATAACGAATCCAAGAAATTTGCCACTAGAGACTCCCAGGAATGACTTGGTGGGATTCATCTTGAGTTGATGCTAGCGCATTAAATCGAATATAGTTCTCAAGTCTTGATTGTGGTCTTCCTTTAGACGACGTTTGACAGCAATATCATCTACATAGCATTCAACTATCTTTCAAAAATGATCACGAAAGATAGTACTCATGGCCCGCTGATAAGTTACACCAGTATTTTTGAGACCAAACGACATGACAGTATAGCAATAGACTCCAAGAGGAGTACAAAAAGATGTATGTTTCTCATCTTCTGGATGCATCTTGATTTGATTATATCCTAAGAATCCATCCATAAAAGATATTTGTTCAAATCCGTAAGTATTGTCGATCATGGCATCAGTGATCGGAAGAAAAATTCAACCTTGGGACAAGCTTTATTAAGGTCTCTAAAGTCAATGTAGACTCGAACCTTCCCTGTTTTCTTTAAAACTAGGACAACATTAGCCACCCAGTCCGGATGTTGTTCTTCTCTGACGAAAACACAGGCGATTAGCTTCTTGACTTCAGCTTCTATCGCGTCCATCATGTTAGGTCAAAATCGACGTTGTTGTTGCTTGACTGGCCTTGCATTCGGCAGAATATTTAGTTTATGGGTAGCAATCTGGAGATCTAATCCCAGCATGTCTTCATAGCTCCAAGCGAATACATTAATGTATTTCCTAATAAGTTGGATCAGTTCTTGTTTATTCGTTTCAGGGAGGCCTTTGCTGACGAATATTGGATTTGGGGAAGTTTTGTCTCCAACATCGACTTGAACCAACTGATCTTCAGTTGGTGGCTCATGTTGCTCGAAGCGAAGCTCCCATTGAGTATCCATCATTTGTGCCCAAGGATCAGATTCAGAGGCTTCGACAAAATTTTTGTCTTCTTCCGAGAACTCGACAGTTACCATATTGGAAGATAGAGTCACTCGATGGACGTGCCCTACACTGGTGTCTGAATCCCATAAAACAGAATCAGAAGAGTTATATCGTTCTTCTTCATTAGATTCGAAGGCTTCTAGAGTCAGAATTGCCGAGGTATAACCCAATCCCCGCTTCTTTTTGCTGTAATATTGTTGTGACTTTCCTTTTGGAGCGGGAATACGAATAGAAGTTCGCCTTTCTTTACCACCATTGAGACCAACTTTAAAATTATAGCCCATCTTTTGAATGATATATTTTGATTATTGATTATAACAATGTAGTTGAAGTCTTTTGTTATCGTAATTTTCTTCTTCACTATCGGGCGTGATCTTCTGTTCTGTTCCTTTACTAAAAAGTATAGGAAGTTCATCTTTCTTCCTGGAAGGAACTAAGAAGAAGGAGTCCTATATTGGTTCGAGCAAAACTTCGTCTTGGATAGGTTGAACTGCTCCTATGGTAAGTGGTTCGAAGTTATCTAGCATTTCTAAATAACATCAAGTATAATAAAAAACATCAGTATAATAAAAAACATCAGTATATTGTAAAGGAGATGCTACTTTATTGATTTGTACATCATCATTTACAACATGATTCTTAGCCTTAACAGAAGGCTTAGTAAGGTTGATAACCAGAGGAGGCGAAGGAGGATTCTTGGCCTTAACAGAAGGCTTATTAAGGTTGATAACCAGAGGAGGAGAAGGAGAAGGTTTGTTACGACGAAGGTCGATAACAAGAGGCCCAGAAGAGGTGAGCTCCCTTTGTTCCCTTTCTATAATATGAGGCTATTTGTTATGAGAGGAAAGATGGATAGTCAACGCCTGAGAAGAAGAGGAACGAGTAGTACGTCCTTTGACGGAAATTATGAGAACATCATTTGAAGTATCTTTCTGATCTTCCTCACTATACATAGCTAATACAACCTTCATGAACTCTTTTTTTGTACATTCTAGAATCAGTACAATATACTTCAATGCCCCTGAAAGGATTTAGGTCAGCTACTTCCTTTTGGACTTCTCCATTGGCGTCTACATATTTGAAGCATTGGTGTAGAGTAGATGGTACAATGTTATGCTCATGCAGAAAAGGTCTTTCCAGCAAGGCATTATAAGAGCCATGATTATCGATCACATAGAAAGTAACCTTTGTACGAAGATTGCCTATTTGGACTTTTAGGCAAATCTTTCCCAAATGTTCACTTCTTCTAGAATTAAATCCCAAGATTACCGTCATGGTTGTTGAAGGATTATGTACGGGAATCTTTAATGCATCTAGAAAAGTCTTTGGCATGATGCTGAGCGCAGACCCAGGGTCGATCAAGATGCGATCAACGTTTATAGTGTCGACATATCCTGTGAAGTAGAGAGGTCGGTCATGACGATTATCTTCCAATAGCATATCATCTTGTGTAAAGGTGATGTTGTGCTTTAGCTCTATCACACTATGACAATGAAAGCAAGTTACAGGCTCCTTTTCTGGCTTCTTGTGGAGTGCTAGACAAGTATCAGATTGCATCAAGGCTTCACTCAATGTCTCTCGAGTTTCTTTTGAGAGACGCGGTAGTTCAAAAATTGATAACCTTGTCGGGATATTAGCCAGTTGATCCAGTATATCAAAGTTATACGGCTTCTTAAGTCCTAAAACTGGAGTTTTCTTTAATACTTTATCAAAGCGGACATGCTGCTTTCTTTTGTCACCTGTCGTTGGTTTAGGAAGAGTTGGTTCTACTGGAGGTGATAAAATCAATAGAATATTTACAACAGAAGTAGTTGATGTTGTAGGAGCCTCTGGAGCTAGAGTAGGGTTCTCTTGGCTTCCTTAATAGTCTTTCAGGTAAATTCTTCCAGACCTGGTACCAGTTAAGGCCTCTTCTTCGGATACAGGTTCAAAGGACACCATATTGCAACTTTTTGCCTGGATCTTGTTTCTAGAAGGTTTATTTTGACAATATGAAGAGTTTGTCCAGTAACCCAAACTAGCCCGAGATTGGTTATGTGAAAGCCATGGAGAAAGAGGTACAGGAAATCCTTTTCCATAATTCAACTCAGGAGCCTCTTGTAGATCATATCCCATCTTTGTCATTAGTTCACGAGACTGTAGACTATACATGGAAAGATGGTTGATATTTGGCTTCTGGCTTTGACAGTATTGTCTCAGAAGGGAAAAAAGAAGAAAGATCTACAGTAGAAGTGAAAGTGGCGGTTAAAGATGGAGGACAATGTTCACCCAACGAAGTCATATGACATGACTTATATTTGGTTGCTTTCTTAGACTTTAAAGTAGGTGCTTCAAAATTAGCCACTAAATCAGGATGAATCCACATGATTATCCCTTTATCAGTAGACAGAGGGACAAGACCATCAGTTCGTGTAGGTAGGAGATTAACAATCTCCAAAGTAGTTCTCGGGATGGAAATGATGCCATCCTGCACACGTTGAGCAGGAAAATTGCCAAACTGTAAAGAGACAATGTTAGCCATTATAGTCTTTTTGACTTGTTAGAGAGTAGTTGTACCAGAATTAACCATCTCCTGGATCTTGCCTTTAAGCACATAGCATGCTCGAGTCGGATGTCCGATAAATCTGTGGTAAACATAATATTTAGGGTGGTCAATTTTACATACTTCATCTAGCCATTTTGCGACTTGCAGTTGAAGTTTACTGCTCTTGATCAGACAATCAAAGATACTCATGACATCATCTTCATCAAAAGAGTATTCTTCTTTCGAACGTGGTGCCCTCTGTGGTGGTACTATTGGTTGACCTATGTTTACGGCTAGAGTTTTGTTACATTTGACATTGATAGCCAAAGTCTCTTTACCATTGTGGTTGTTCTGACGACCCCCATTATTTGGTGTAGTATGTTCATCTTTGTCAAGATTAGGCATCTGAATATCTAATTGTTTGAACTCGTCAGCACTTTCTTCTGCTGCTTTAGCATTCACTATGAATGAAGGCCAATCCTGAAACTGTATCGATCCGGTCGATATGCTGATTATAGGCAACAGGTTTGACTTGCAAGTGTCTATAGTCAAAGCATCTGGAGTTCCAAGAGGCATTTTGAGTGCATCACGGTGGAATCGTTCAATGGATCGTTCAGTTATTTCATTGTGTCGCTGTTTAATTTTAATGAGAGCAGACATAGTCATGTCATTTATCCCCTCTTAAAATCATTCCAAAAACATTTGTTTGAATCTAGAGAAAGAGGTTATACAACCATCTGGCAAACTATGGTACCAGTCGTAAGCTGTACCTACTAAACATCCGACGAACACCCTAGTGAGTAGAGTGTCATTTGGCTGGAGTTGATCAGTCATTACCTCAAAGTGATTAAGGTACTGACTTGGAGATATGCTGCCATCAAACAGCATAATAGTAGGGGTTTGTATTTGGGAGAAAATTAGACTTCCTTCCATTCTATGGGATAAGGCTGCTTGATCCCAAGCTTCTACAAGCCGTCTTTCTGTTTGAAAGCCTCAAATTGAGTACGTAAATGTTTTACGGCCTCATTGGTATCTTCGAATAATTGTGGAGCAATGGATTGATTTGATATGTTAGGAGGGGGTACTGTATGATAAGTACCACCCCCAGCACCAGATTGACTTAGAATAGCCTGTGTAGGTAGGAAGCGGTGTGAGAAGACTGTACCCCCAGACCAATATTAACGGGAGTTGATGTTGTTATAGGTTCTTGGGTCAAAATTAGATTTGCGACTGGTGGAACCGTATGTTGTGTCATAATTACCGCATGTATGCCTGTCATCATCTCAACCATGCTCTTCAAACTAGCCTCCAAAGCAACAATTCTCTGCTCTTGACTGTTAGAAGTAGAAGCATCAAGATCTTCTGTGATGACATAAGCAGTCACCTCTCTAACCATTGAAGACGAGCTAGTGGAAAAGATGGTCCTTTCGAAACTTTCACTATCAGCATCAAAGTCATATAAGGAACCACTCCCAGAATCAGAAAGATTCCTTTGATCGATTATTTCTTGATCGGAAGAAAGATCCCTTTGACCGATTGTTTCTTGGTCGGAAGAAAGATTAGTTTGACCAATTGTGTCTTGGTCGAAAGAAAGATTCTATTGACCGATTGTGTCCTGGTTGGAAGGAATATTCTATTGACCGATTGCGTCTCGGCTTTTTGATCTAGTATATTGGTATACTCCTTCGTCGTATTCATGAATCCGATCTAAGTATTGTTGACTGGAATTGCGGGATGCATTACGTCTCGGGCATTTTCCATCCCTAGTGCTTCGAGACAACATGTTGATAGAGGCATACAACAATTTATCTTTATCCTGTATCATCAGTTGAGGAACCTGAGAGTAATTCAGACGGTCAAAGACAGACCGTTTAG
Source organism: Iris pallida (assembly GCA_029216955.1). NCBI lineage: Eukaryota > Viridiplantae > Streptophyta > Magnoliopsida > Asparagales > Iridaceae > Iris > Iris pallida. The sequence continues at coordinate 1,811,376 of JANAVB010028620.1, forward strand.
CTGTTTAACAGCAGCATTTGATAACTATCTCATGGTGATGGTTACAGTGATGTTCTTGGGAATGCATTAGATGAGACAGATTTGGGATCTTTTGCTTCTGTTTAAGAAATTCACGGAGATCGGTTACTACATCAGGATGAGAAGAGGTTGAAGGAACATATTCTTTAATGATATTAGGAACATGATTCCTATTCTTAAGGTGTCCCATTCCTTGAATATACAATAAAGTGCTGAGTTGGTTAGCATAGGTAAAGAGATTCTTGACTTCAGAAGTCTGCTTGTGGCGTAAGTTAGTCATTGGTGCAGTCTATTTATATTTTGCTCAAGTAGGTGTTGACTGGCGCTTGTTGAGATAGGTGCGCAGGTCAGATAGATCTGCTACTTGTGTATCTGTCTGAGATACTAGTAGTTTACCATTCCTGGATCTTGAGATGAGCAGGGTAGGAAGATCCGTAGTTGCATTTTTAAGATTTAGCAGAATTCCTTTTTGTGTTGTGCAACCTGTTCTCATGTGCTTGCTCTGGTGAAACTGAGTGACAGAAATCTCACTTTGAACAGAACTTACTTTCTTAGTAGAGGTTTGATTGTCTCTGTTCAGAGGAGTAGAGTTCCTACCCAAAATAGTTTTCACATTGAGTGGCACATAGGCGCCACCAGAGATACTTTCTACCGAGTCAAGGACTGGAGAAGATGAGGGAGTAGCCAAAAGGTGTTTCTCTTTGTTTTGTGATTGAAAGGCCATAGGCACAGGTTGCGTAAGTTGAGGAAAGGCCAAATGACTCTTCCCTTTGTTTTGTTTAACACTCTCACTAGATAGGTTATTCTCCGAGTTTAGAACTGGAGAAGATGAGAGAATAGCCAAAAGGCATTTTCCTTTCTTCAGAGCCGAAGAAGCAGTAGGTGCAGGTTGCACAGGAGTTCTGGATAGCAGAGAAGCAATCTGCGCAGGTTACACAGGAGTTCTGATTGACAAAGAAGCATTATGCGTAGGTTGCACAGGAGCCATGGTTGGCCTAGAGACAGACTGCACAAGTTACACATGAGCCATGGTTGGCCGAGAGATAGACTGCACAAGTTGTGCAGGAGCCATGGTTGGCCGAGAGACAAACTGCATAAGTTGTGCAAGAGCCATGGTTGGCAGAGAGATAGATTTCGCAAGTTATACAGGAGCCATGGTTGGCCGAGAGACAGATTGTGCAAGTTGTGCAGGAGCCATGGTTGGCCGAGAAGACTTAGGTGTCCACATAGTACGTCCTTTGCTTTTAGCAGCAACGGCGGTACGCTTGGTACCCCTAGCACTTATCATTGCCTCGTAAGCGGTTTGGTCGACTTGAACGACCAGAGTCTTCTGCGTCTTGCCAATCGACGCGGTATCACATTGAGTTGTCACTTTCTCATCAGAGGAGAAAGTCGTCCCCAGCAGAGTCGCTATTTTGTTTGCAAAAACAAAAGTTTGATTTCCACAAACTAAGAAAGAGTACAAAAGTACAATTGATTTTTGGGAAAGTACAACTATAGGAATCTGATCAGAAGATGATCACTTTATCCCTTGGATGATGTGATATCGAAGGCACGAGCCTTTGGAGGATGCAACAGCACTTTAGCAGGAGATTATGATCATTCCTTATCATTTGAGACTGATTTGAAACTCTATTTATAGAGTTAGCAGTTATTCTAGGTTGCGCGCACCTCAGGTTTCGTGCCCTGTTCACTTGTACGAGCGGTTGTACCAACTGCTATGGACACGTGGCATCATTTGAGTGAGATGCGCACGGTCGTGGGCAATATAGTGGACACTTTCTATAAAGTTAGTGGCATGTGTGCCACGTCACCCTACTCTGGACATTAATTCGATCACATTGTGTGAGCTTCATCAGGTTGTACGGAGGTGCAATGTAGTAACTTGCGCGAGCGGTTGCACCAACTGCTGTGGACGCGTGGCATCATTTGAGTGAGATGCACATGGTCGTGTGCAATGTAGTGGACATGTTCTACCTAGTTAGTAACATACGTGCCACGTCACCCTGCTCTGGATACTAATTCGATCATATTGCACGAGCTTCACCAGGTTGCACGGGGGCGCAATGTAGCAACTTGTGCGAGCGGTTGCACCAACTGCTGTGGATGTTAGGCATCATTTGAGTGATATGCGCATGGTCATGAGCAATATATTGGATACGTTCTACGATGTTAGTGACATACGTGCCACATCACTCTGCTCTGGACACCAATTCGATCGTATTACGCAAGCTTCATCAGGTTGTACGAGGGCGCAATTTAGCAACTTGCACCTAAGTACAACCTCGTGCACCTTGACACGTTGCACAAACTGCTAGCAGTTAAAAAATATGACCAAATCTTCTCAAGCATCGTGTTGTGCGGGATTTGAACGGATTTTCCTTGATATTCATGTTATCAGCTGTCAGGTAACGATGATGCTGTTATAGTTTTTCGAGGAGACTGCCACATGTCACTCGTATAACCTGTCTCGTGCGCAACCTATTCCCCTCGCGTAAGTTGATAACTGTGGTGCAATCTGATATCTAGCTCCCAAAGTAGCAGCACAACTGGATTTTTAGCTTCTACAGTAGTACCCCCATTGTAGGCATAGGGAAGCTGTACGTGTTTGCCATTGATTGTAAAAGAACAGAACAATTATCGGAGGACTGAACTTAGACTCACAATACAAACTCGCTCGTACAAAGAAAGCCTAGGGACGAAAACCTAGGTACAGCAGACTAAGTACGATTGTTTATTTTTGATTCTGGGGGGTGACGATAGAGGCTCGAGAAAGCGACGGCCGCTCTGCCTTACTCCTTGGACGATCAGTATGCAGCCTTGGCTCGGGGAAGATCTGCTCGGCGTTGACGAAGAAAGGCTCTTCTTACTCTCCTCGGGTTGCTCTACTGGCTTCTCTCTCTCTGTGAATATCAAGAAAAAGGGGAGCTCTCTCTGTATATCTCTCTCTTCTTCTCTTTTTTTTATTCTTTTGTTGTCGACCTTTTTTACATGGGAATGATGCTGGCTATTTATAAGAGTGGGGTGGGATCATTAGGGTTTGCTGATGATTATCTATTTGGAATGTCGGCGCTCCTTCATTCTATCTGGGCCCTTGATCCTGATCATAATGAATCTCGGCCACTAATGCGGATAGCACCAAATCTTATGAGCAGTTAATGCTGACTGCTTTAAATCTTCGTGATTGATTATGCCGATATTTGATCGCTTGCCACGTGTCCTATTGACTTGATGATGAATGATATGTCCTGATCTCGACAATTATGATGATGATGTCGAATATTCTCGTTGGGATTCTGTTGCATCTTCAGTGCCACATTTTTTAAATTGAAGATCCTGCCAGGGCCGCATAGGGTGACCAACACTTGAACCGCAGGGGGATACTCCTCGTGAGCCGCATGAGTCAATACCTCATCGAGCCGCAGGGGACGAACTTTCCGTGAGCCGCATATGCATAGTTTCTGTAGGCCGTATGAATTAGCGTGGTGTTGAGCCGCATAGACCGGGCTATGGGTGGACCGCATATGGCGGATTCTTGTTAATCATATTAGAGTGACTCCTCAATGAGCCGCATGAAGCTGTTCTCTATCCGAGCCGCATGAGATTTTTGCCACGTGGTAATCTAGGATTTTTGTCAGATCGGGTCAGAGATTTTCTTCTTTTCCCGAAGAGTCTGTCATTATGGCAGAGCCATTATGACACTTTATGTCAGAGACAGTCGTCGAGTCGTGTCAGAGCATTAAATGAGACCATTACTCCAGTGGCCAACTGTGGGGGGGGGTCACACGTGTCGTCAATTGAGCCGCATATTCCTGCTGAACCGCATTCATCCCCGAGCCGCATGCGTCTGAGGGTCTTCTTTTGGGCCGCATAGGGCAACTCTAGTATGAGCCGCATAGACTTGCTACCTAAAACCGCATGGGCCATTTATGCCTTTATTCTAATATTTTCCATGCTTCTACAGGACCCCCTTCAAATTTTCAATTTGTAAAATTGAAACACTTTGAATAAGAAGCATGGCCCTGTTCATGCCGCATAGGATGTTCTGTTTACCTGAGCTTCCTGGCCGCATTAGCATCTCGGCCGCATAGATTCTTCTGGCCGCATAAGCTCTTTGCCACGCGCCCTGACCACGTGAGCAAATCTTCATTAATTGCCTTCGATTTGATTTGACGCCGCCTTTTGGGGGAGGATCCCAAGGGTCGGTTTTGCCTTGACCGAAGCGTTCTCGCCTTTATTTTTGGAGGCAGCACGTAATCCGAGGCGTCTTTCTACTTTATGGATCGCCTATAAATAGGAGTTTTTCAGCTCTTGGGGATTTCTTTACCTCCTTTCTTTGCTTGAATTCCCTGTTGCCAACTTCGCTCTTCGTTTTCCTTCTTCATCCATCGACCATGGCTCCCAAGAGATCTGCTGCATCGAAGGCCGCGAAGGGCAAGGCAGTTGCTGCTACGGCGACTGCGGCGACGAATATAGTCGCTCCTCCGCCGGTTGCTGTAGGCGCTGTCCGTCCTGATGTTCACCCACCCATCGCTGGTAAGGGGGTCACTCCGAAAAACCCTAGCTGCTGCCATGGCTCTGTTGCATACTTTATGCACAAGCCACATATACGAAACGTATCGATGTGACCGCATAAGCACTTCGCCGATTATGGCCGCATGAGCTTGTCACATTCGATCAGTGCCGCATGTGTGTTTTCAACTTGGGCCGCATAAGCGTTGCTCACTTTTGAACCGCATGAACTTGATGGTTTGTAGCCGCAGCGGTTTGTATGAGTCTGGCTTAGCCGCATGAATCTATAAACCCTTCTGAATCTGAGTTGTACGGACTTGGTTAATTCAGGGCCGCATGGGGCTATGACGTGCAGAGCCGCATGGACCTATCTGCTGATGAGCCGCATGAGGCTGTGGCAACCTGAGCCGCATAGACTCCAATAACCTTTCAAATGCTTCTGTTTTTTGTCTATCTTCTGACCTTGTTTCTTTTATCTTTTTCTAGTGAATCTGCCCGTGAATCCTGCGGGGGAACTTTTGGTTGGTTCAAATCAATTCGCTTTGGGTGTGCGTCTTGACGACCTAATTAAGCATGTATTGAATCAGTTCCCTGCTGATGAGCCTTTGGAGAGGTTGAACGCCATCGAGAATCAGACCCTTCATTACCTTCGTTCCATGATGAACACTGGGAGGCTGGATGGGAAATACCTGAAGCCTCTATTCCTCTTTGGAGATGCTCTAATCATAGGAAACTCTCGAGTGTTAGAGATTTCCGAGAACTGGGATTTCTCTTTGGACGGGAAGTCAATCCATATCCCTTTTATGGAACGCCATTATCCCTTATCGTGGTTCAACATGGTGCTGTTGAACAGGAAGATGGTGTGCAACTTAACCCCTACTCAATCGGGGATGTTGATGGGCGACATCCATTACAATCCGAATATGCGGTCAGCGTACCCAGGTAAGGATCCCGTCCCTCGGTATATGATGGGTCTGGCCCCGGGCTCCTTCATGAATGCATACGGTCCCAACTTCTCATTTGCTCAGGCTGACACCTTCTTGAATCGGCTTGTCCGTAAGAAGTCCTATCCTGTTGGTAGGATAGCGTTGCCGAACTGGATAAACCCTACTTCTATGTGGGTCCAGTTGACCACCTGGGTCCTGCAGACCTACGGAACACTCTTGCGTGAGGTGGGACTTTATCATGCTGTTCGAGGGACTTGTCACGGGCTCCCTATTAATAAGCCACTGCTCATGGCGCTCTTGGAGATGTATAGCTGGCGAACGGGGACATTCTTCTCACCAGTAGGGGAGCTGGGGCTTGCTCTTCATGAGATGTATACTGTCTCTAAACTCCCCTGGGGAAATGAGCCTTTCGAGGTGTATACCCCTTCGAATGAGGAGTTTGAGGACTTGGACCGACGATTCCCAGGTTTCGTTGCAGTATACCGGGAGTTGCTGTGCCACCATAGTGCTTGTCACCAGATGGCCATAAAGACAGCGGATAGCTCCGAAGGGACCGCTCCCCACACCACATCATGGATTAGTTACCTTTTCAAAGTTAACCCTTCTGGTGGAGTTACTCCTCGAACCCCTAAAACGCACGTGGAGGTGAAGGATTTAATGTCAGGCGTCAAGAAGTCGCGGTCCAGGAGTACATATTTGGGAGTCAAACTGACTCACTCAGCTACTTTTACTATGGGACCGCACAGATGTCAGAGAAGGCGCTTCTGGCTGGCTTTTTGATGATATGGTTACGGAATTACGTCGTCTCGGGAGGAGCAGGTTCCATCGAGAGGATCGGTCGCCATTTTATTCTTTCCGCCGTTAAACTGGTGTTCGGAGTTAGGCTGGCCCTTCTTTCCGCCATGGTGTGCAGCATCCACCATGGTCTTCGGACCTTCTCATCCAAAGTTGTTGCGCGTAAGAAGACCTTGGATTTTGAGCGCGTAGAATTGCCTTTCCATTACTTGATGGCGTGGTTGGCGATGCATTACAAGTCTTTGCTGGGACCCGGGATAGCGGAAGATGCTACGGATGAAGATGCTTTCCTCTTCAAATGCCATCGCCAGTATTGGGAATACAATACTATGCCGGCTTGTCGGAGGGCGCTGGCGAGGGTAGATGGGTGTCACCTTTTTATGTCTGTTCCTCCTTTTTCTGATGAGGATGTGAGTAAGGTACACCTTGATGGTACTGGACCTCCTCACTTTCTATCTCCGGATATGCTCACTTGGTTGCATAACATCCGTCCTGCTCATTTGGTTTATCGCAACCGCGATAGGGTGTACCTGGAGCCTTACCTACCTAGTAGGTTTTCTCGGCAGTTCGGTTATAGCCAGTTATTCCTTGATCATCCCAATCCTGGTTTGGGCTTCGAAGGTAGTGTTCTTGATGGCGTTAGGGCATGGAATTATTATGATGCTTATCATACTCGAGCCAGCTTCTCGGTCCCTGATGCTCAGACGCCAAGGGAAATTTTATACGTGGCTGCTTTGTATCATGTCATGGCGAACAAGCCTCCTATTAATTTCGATCCGAGTACCAGTTTTATCGTGGGTACAGGCTTAGAGGAGAAGCCCAAGGGGGCTAAGGCCAGAAAGCAACTAGCGCTTCAGACTCCTCTCCCTGAATCAGAACCTTCTGAGTCGGCTGGGGAGGAAGATGATAGCGAAGATTCTCTTTTTGATGGAGGCGAAGAAGTAGCAGATGAATCGCTTCCCATCCCTGATGAACCGGCTGAGGGCCCATTGCTTTCTACAGAAGGTGGAAGAGTGAGGGAAGAACAGCTTCCGGCTGTGTCTGGTTCCTCACGTAAGCGAGTCAGGCACGAATCTTCTGGCAGTAGAGCGACTTTTTCCGTGAAGAGAGCTGCCGTTAAGTCTCGTGGATCGCTTATTACCGAAAGGGATGACGGTACCGATGCTACTCCGGAGGTAAGGCTAAATTGGATTTGTTTCTTTGTTGTAGTTCCCTTTCCTCTCGCATATATGATTTAATCACTTTTCTTTGTAGGCGTCCGACGGACCGGGGTCTTCTGAACCATCTACTGCCTCCGAGGTTGATCCCGCCCTTGCTGTCTTAATCAGCGATACGTGCACTGCGGTCCTTTCTGCTGGGGCTCTCCCGGAGGCGGCTGGAAGTTCCCGGGTTGCTGAAGCATCAGCTCGGGGGAACGAAGGTTCCTCTGGGCCCGCCCCTGCGGTCGTTGAGCTTCGGCGAGATAACACCGTTCTCAGTACCTCTTCTCCCGGGGACGACTCTCTGATTCCTGATTCGGAGGTTATTGGTGAGGAGGCTGTGGTGGCTGTAAACGAACCTCAGCCTCCACACTCCTTCATTGGTAAGATAGGCCATATATTGACTACCGAAGGGGCTTATTTGCTCTATCAACATATCCTTCGGGTCAAGTCGATTCATGGTTGCCTTGGCCCTGCAGGTCCTGACCTTTTACCTCCCGCCGCGGATGTTCTCGGGGAGAGTTCGGTCGGCCATTATCCGGACGAAAGGAATGTTTCTTCTCCTCTCTCTCATATTGAAGAGCCTCCTGCCGTCTCCGGGCAGACGGGAAGGGAGTTGGCAATGGTTTCCGCCTCGTCTTCCGCTGTTGACACGGCTCCGGAAGTCGACTTCTCGACCTTGTCGAGCATCCAACTCCTGCGGGCTGCTGAAGATGAGTTGGCCGCTGTTCAAGCGTCTTTCCGTGCGGAGTTGGTTTCTCTTGTGGCAGGAGCGGAAGATTCCGTCGCGTCTTCTTCCGTGCTACCAGCCACACTCCCGCTGACACCGGTTTCCTCGGAGGCTCTGGACGAGGTGACGCAGGATGTGGTTGACAGCTTTTATCGCCACTTAGGGAGGGATATAAACGCTGCCGTGGAACGGGGGGTCCCTTTTTCTTTGTCTCTACGGGGAGCTCGGGGCCAGATTGACACTCTGAAGGGTCTTCCTGGCGGGCTGGGGTTAGCAGCGTTCCTGGAGCCTAAGCTGACAGAGGCTGACCAGCTTGTGACCCAACTGCTGGCAGTACGGCAGGCTGGTTTGCCTGCTGCGATCGAACGAGAGCGGGGCTTCCTGGTTGCTGCTCGGGACAGGATCAAGCTCGCTCGAGAAACTGCCGGGCCGGCTGTGCAGGGGGATCTTGACAAGTTCTCCGTCTCCTATGACCGACTGGGTCGTCGGAGTCAGGCTTGTAGGGCCCGGGAAGAATCTGCCTCTCGTGGAATAGCTGACACGAAGGAGCGGATTCTCGCGCTCCAGGAGGAGTTAGCCTTCTTAGAGTCAGAGCGGGAGGCTGCTCATGCAGAACAGGAGTCGATTGCTCGGGAGGCCGAGCGGATTTCTCGAACTTCTGCCAACCTGGAGCGATCTTTTAAGAAGTTCGAGGACAACTGGTAGGCCCACGTTCATCTGGAGGACCCGGCAGTGTTGAACCAGGAAGCTGAGCGTCGAGCCAAACAGAGGTTTGAGCGGTCGGTCGCCTTGATAAAGGACCGCCTCACGGTGTTATGTGCCCCGGAACAGTGATCCGCCATCTGTCTTCTTCTGCTTCTCTCTTCTTCTTTTTTTTTGTTTTTCTTTCATATGTGTATATTTTTATTTGCAAGGGATGTGATCCCCACTGATGTAGCTCTTTTGAATTTTGAGATAAATGAGCATGTTTCAACTCATCTTCTCTTTCTTGTTCTTGTGGTGTTCATGGAATTGGACTTGCTGGGGGATTATTTGTGGACTTGTTACCCTGGGCGTACCTTGGTTTTAGGTACGGATAACAAGTTTGATCAGGATGTCCGGGACAGCCACGACAAAATGGTTATAGATGTTCTCGGTACTGGGGAAAGGAATGCCGTAGAGCAGCTGGGCTCCCGGGGCATGGTAAGATGGTGGATTTATGCTAAGAAGCTTAGCAAGGGATATTTGTGGACCTATTATCCTTGGCGTACCCTGGTTCAGGATACGGATAATAAGGTGGGAGGAAGCCAGTCATATTTGCTCCGAGATTATGAGGACGTAGCAAACATGAGGGTTTTACCGTGGAATCTTCCTACTCAGAGGTAATGAGAACATGGTAGGGAGAGACTTCACGGAAGACTTTTCTATAATCAATAGTGGTCAACAGAGGACGTTTGTGGTCAACAGAGGACATTTGTGGTCAACAAAGGACGTTTGTGGTCAACAGAAGACGTTTGTGGTCAACAGAGGACATTTGTGGTCAACAGAGGACATCTGTGGTCAACAGAGGACGTTTGTGGTCAACAGAGGACGTTTTGTGGTCAACAGAGGATATTTGTGGACCTATTATCCTTGTCGCACTCCGGTTGTGGGTACGGATAATAGGTTGAAAGGGAACCAACATACTTGCTCAGAGGTAATATGGATATGGCAAATATGGTGATTTCTTCGACGGAGCCTTCCCACTCAGAGGTAATGAGGACATGGCAGGAGTGGGCTCAATGAAGAAGGGGTGCATAGAACTACTCAGAGGTAGGAGGATATGGAAGTTCTATGCGAGGGGGCGGTTTGTTTTTGGTGGAAGTGAAAACGACTCAGAGGTGATGAGGACATGGTCGTTTCGGAAATTAGTGGATCGATTACCCTTTTTGTGCACTGGGAGCGCGGGTAGTGGATCATGAGGGAGGATCTCTTTCAGGAAGAAAGTTCAGAGGTATGTTTATACGTGACTTACTATCTTGAGAGAGTGACCGGAATGTAAGTACATAATTTGGATTTTCTAGAATATTGAGGAGATGAGAGTTCAGTGGCACCAGCGGGTGTATGGCTCGGTAATCTGAAATGTTGTGGATGTGGGTTCAGTGGTATCAATGGATACATGACTCGATAATTTGGAAAATGGTGGGTGCGAGTTCAGGGGTACTAAGAGGGTATATGACTCGATAATTTGGAGAATGTTGTCTAAACATAGTATTTCTTTAGAAACTTGTCGTTGACGGGCAACATAAGCAAGTCCCCATTCTGCTTGGCGAGGCGGTAGGCGCCGTTGGAGAACACGGCCTCGATGACAAATGGACCTTCCCATTTTGGCTGGAACTTGCCTGCGGTCTTGTGAGTCATGACCATTGGTCTCCGGACTGCCAGAACGAGATCGCCCACTTGGAATGTTCTGATTTTGACCTTCTTGTTGAAGGCTCCTGAGATACGTGCTTGGTATAGCTCGATCCTTTGCTGGGCTAGTAGGCGCTTTTCGTCTAAGGCCTCCAACTCTTGTAATCGGCGTCGATAGTTATCATCCGTTGTCAATTGATAAGTGAGGGCGACACGGAGTGAGGGAATCTGAGTTTCCAGTGGGAGGACTGCCTCACTCCCGTATACTAAAGAGAATGGTGTATTCCCAGTAGCTGTTCGAACCGTGGTACGATAAGCCCATAAGCATTCGCCGAGCTTCTCGTTCCAGTCGTGTTTGTTGGAGGAGACAAACTTCTTGAGGAGTTTGATGATTGTTTTATTGAATGCCTCTGCCAACCCGTTTGCTGCCAGGTTATATGGTGTCGAAGCTACATTCTGAATGCGGTGTTTGTCGCAGAATCGATAGAATGCATGGCTTGCAAACTGCGGACCGTTATCATGGATGATCCTCTGCGGCAGTCCGAAGCGGTAGATGACGTGATGCTTAAGGAAGCTGATCACGTTTGAAGTCTGAACTTCTGCGAGTGGGACGGCTTCCGCCCATTTGGAGAAGTAATCGGTGATCGCAAGTATGAAGCGATGTCCTCGGGAGGAAGGTGGGGTGATTGGACCAATGATATCCATTCCCCATGCTTCGAATGGCCAGGATGCCACCGTTGGATGTAGAAACTCGGATGGTTGGTGAATGAAGTCCGCGTGGACTTGGCAAGCCTTGCATTTTCTGGCATAGTCTATTGCGTCTGCCACCATTGTGGGCCAGTAGTAGCCCATACGGCGAAGGCGGTCCTGTAGCTTAGGGCCAGGCTGATGGGCCCCACAAACACCGTCGTGAGCTTCTCGTACAGCTTCTTTGGCTTCTGTGTTTGACAAGCACCGGAGTAATAATCGGTCGTAGGATCGTCGGTACAGCATCTTTGTCTCTGTGTCGTAGAAGAATCTGAGAGAACGCCGTCTGATGGAGGTGGCTTCCCTTGGATTCTCCGGGAGGATATCGTATACGATGAAGTCAATGAATGGCTGTCTCCAGTCTGGTGTTTCGTCGACCGTCTGGGCGGAATAGCTCGCCACGAATTGAATATTGTTCTTGGGATAGACCAGTTCGTGGCCTATCACCTCAACCGAGTGATGCGCTTGGTTCGGCACTTCTAAGGAAGCGGCAAGGCCTGCTAGGGCATCGGCTTCGATATTTTGAAGTCTGGGGACGTGTTCGATGAAGAATCCCTCGAATGAGGAGATAATGTTGATTGCTATTTGGTGGTAGGGGATCATGTCTTCATGGCAGACTTCGTACGACCCTCGAATCTGATTGACGATTAATTATGAATCGCCGTATGCTTCGAGATATTCTACACCCAGCTCCTTTGCGAGTTGGAGGCCAATGACCAAAGCGTTGTACTCGACCATATTGTTGGAACAGGGTTCTGTGAGAGAGTAGGCTCGATTGATCACTAGCCCGGTAGGAGAGATCAATATTACTCCGACCCCGACGACGATATTTCCCTTGGGTCCGGTTCTTGAAGCGCCATCGAAGAACATCCTCCATATGTTGTCGTGGGTGGTTGTATTAGAATCGGCGACCTCATCTGGGATTTTCTCGTATATTCTGGATGACCCCGATCCTGGATGGGCCGCCAAAAAGTCTGCCAGGGCTTGGCCTTTGACAGCCTTCTGTGGGACGAAGATCATATGATATGGGGATAGCAGTATTGCCCAGGTAGCGAGGCGAGAGCTGAGCGCCCCTGGTTTAGTCATGAGGACCCTGAGGGGATTTACCCGTGAGATCACATGTATGGTTTGTCCTGTAACATAATGCCGCGTCTTTTGAATAGCGAATACCAAGGCGAGGCATTCTTTCTCCACGGCAGTGTATCGGTATTCGGGCCCGACCATCATTCGGCTGAGGTAGTATATGGCCTATTCGTGTCCTGCGTCATTATTTTGTGCCAGCAGGGCACCGAGGGAGTGTTCCATTGCTCGTACATAGAGCAAGAATGGTTTTCCAGGGACCGGGGCCACCAGGACTGGAGGATTTGATAAATATTCTTTGATGTCGTCGAAAGCGCGTTGGCATTCTTCGTCCCATACGAATGAGACTCCCTTCTTCATGAGGTGTGTGAATGGCCGGCATCGTCCGGAGAGATTGGAAATGAACCTTCTGATATAGGCTAGCCTCCCTTGAAGGCCTCTAAGTTCGCGAAGATTTTTCGGGGGACCCATCTCCATTATTGCCTTGGTTTTCTCAGGGTCTACATGGATACCCCGTGCAGTGATGATGAAACCTAAGAACTTCCCGCTGGATACGCCCAAGAACGACTTTGTAGGGTTCATCTTCAGGTTGTGGGCTCGCATCAGGTCGAATACCGTTTTCAGATCTTGCAGATGATCCTCCTTACGGCGACTCTTGACAGCGATGTCGTCGACGTAGCATTCCACTGTTTTGCGTAAATGTTCTCTGAAAATGATACTCATAGCCCGCTGATATGTGGCACCAACGTTCTTTAGACCGAATAGCATGACTGTGTAACAGTATGTGCCGATCGGTGTTCTAAATGATGTGTGTTTCTCATCGTCGGGGGACATCTTGATTTGATTGTATCCCGAGAATCCATCCATGAATGACATACGTTCGAAGCCGCATGTGTTGTCAATCATGATGTCCGTGATCGGGAGGGGAAATTCGTCTTTCGGACATGCCTCATTTAGATTACGGAAGTCGATGCAGATTCGGATCTTCCCGTTCTTCTTAAGGACCGGGACTATATTGGCGACCCAGTCAGGGTATTGCTCCTCACGGATGAAGCCGCTGGCTATCAGCTTGTTGACTTCAGCTTCGATCGCGTCCATGACGCCTGGGCGGAAGCTTCGTTGCTGCTGCTTGACTGGCTTTGCATCCGGCCGTATATTGAGTTTATGGAGAGCAATATCGGGATCTAATCCCGGTATGTCTTCGTAACTCCATGCAAATACGTCAATGTATTCTCTGATGAGTTCCAGCAGTGATTCTCGTTCCTCGTCTGTTAGGCTTTTACTGACGAAGATTGGCTTTGGAGAGGATTCGGTGCCGAGGTCGACCTGCATAACTTCATCCTCCGTAGGAGGTTCTCTTAGCTCGAACCGCTTTTCCCATTGTGCGTCTAACTGTTGGGCCCACGGCTCAAGCTCGAGGATTTCAGGAATGTCCTCGTCTTCTTCGTAAGCGTCGGCAAATGCCATGTTGACTGATAGGACTTGTCTGAATATGTCCCCAATGCTTGTGTCTGAGTCGAAAGTTGGTGACCCGGTTGAGTGTAACTGCCAATCACATTCTTTATCTGAACTCTCTGGAGTCATTGTGGGAGTTACATACCCTAGTCCACATCGAGTTTTGCTATAGTAGTCCCGTGGTTTACCAGACGGTACTGGGGGCTTCAAAGGTAGTCGCCGTCCGGTACCGTAATTCAAACCTGGTGTAGTTTTTAGATCATATCCTTGTTTCTGCATGAGGTATTTGGACTGGGGACTATAAAGGTATAGAGGCAATCTTCCGGTATCTGACCCAAGATCGACTTCTCTTATAGTGAAGGGGTACGGATCGTCTTTCCGACCGAAGATAATCGGGTGGTCCCCTCCCTCGACTATTCGGTAAGCGTCTTCTGCTGGAGTAAGCTGGATTGTGGTATATACATTTGTCACTTGTGTGTGTAGGTGAGTGCCTATACCGTGGTCCATAGCATACATTGTACATAGCTTGTTGAGCTCGTTGTAATTCAAAGATAGCCCTTTATTGATAAAATAAGGTATCTTCTCGAGAGGGATTACATCATCCGCGGAAGGGGTATCGGAGTGGGCAGCCACATACTTGGCTAATTCTGGTTCTTCTTCGGCCACCCCCTGTATAAATGAAGACTGGGAGAGCGACCTAGTCAGCTTGATCTTCAGAGGCTCGACCGGGGGAGCAGGTCGTGGAGTTGTTGGTAGACTAGCAACCCCCAGCTTGGCATCTGATGTGGGGCGAGGAGTGGCTGGTTCGCTGGAAGTGTCAGACCTCGCGTCGGGGTGACGGCCCTTTTTAGGAAGATGTATCATGAGCGGTCTATCTGAGGGATTGAGTTTCTCCGCTTGGAGCTGACCGACTCTCGGTAGTCTGATGGTAAAAGGCCCTGGTGTGGGTCTCGGCACTTGGCCAGACCTCGGCAGTCGGATTCTCATCTGCTCTTCTTGCGCCGATAGACTGATTGCGTCCTTACGCAGAGTAGCCGTAAGGGGTGCAGAACTGCCCGGTTTGTGAGCCTGGAGGTGGATCGTCAGGGGTTCTTCTGATCTTGTGGTTGTCTTGGTGTGAGCTTGCACCTCCTCTTCGACCAGATGCTTCTTTGATTTTTCGTACAGACAGGAGTCTGAGTAATAAGATTCGACCCCTTTGAAGGGATCGACATCAGCAAACTCTGTCCTCACGAAGCCGTACTTATCGACATATTTGAAGCACTGGTGTAGCGTGGAAGGCACGATCATGTAATCGTGTATCCAAGGCTGCCCCAGAAGGATATTGTAAGAAGTGTCGGCATCTATGACGTAGCAGGTGACTTCTGATTGGAGATCTCCAATCTGACATTTCAAGCAAATCTTCCCTATTGGGTAGCTCCTGCCCGAATTGAAACCGCTAATGGCGGTGCTTGTAGGCGTCAGGCGATGCATTGGAATGCGAAGATGATGTAGCAGACCCTTCAGAATGATGCTTATGGAGGACCCAGGATCAATGTGCATTCGGTCTACCTTTACGTCGCCGATGTATCCAGTATAGTACAATGGGCGATCGTGCAGGTTAGTTTTGATGAGCATAACCTGCGGAGAGAAGACGATATTGGGCATTGCACCTGTACACACACTATCTTGGAGCTCTGTAGGCTGATTATCTCCCGTGAGGTTGTCCTGAGCCAAGTATGCGTCGGCATTTTGGAGCGCCTCACTTAGAGCCGTGCGGACATCCTTCGAGAGCCTCAGGAGTTCATATAAGGATAATTTGGCCGATGTATTAGCCAATTGCGCCAAGATGTCGAAGTTGTAGGGCCTCTCCAGCCCCTGAGGTGCCTCCTTTCGGAGGGATTTGTCGAAGCGAGTCTCCTTCGGCCTAGGCTTGTCGGTCGTCGAAGGCTGAGCCGGTCCCGGAGTATCAGCGTTTGTGGGCTGCTGATCATTAGTCGGATTCTCGGCCACTGGTTGGGCTTGTGCTCCAGATCGAGTAGTGACGGCTGAGACTTCCTCCTCCTCTGCCGAGGCGGTGCGGCATGATCTGACCTTTCCACTTTTCTTTTTAGAAGGTAAAGCGGGCTGAGTCACCTCGTGGACTAGGTCCGGATGGACCCACATGATTTCCCCTCGTGATGTGGTGAGGGGTACTAGGCCGGGAGTTTGATCACGGGTAGGCGAAAGATTAGTGATTTCCATCGTTGCCATAGGGATGGGTACGACACCGTCTTGAGTCTCTGTTGGAGGGAAATTGCCGAATTGTACGGACACCATGTTGGCTGCTACGGTTACCTCCTCGAAGTCGATAGCCAGAGCGTTCGAATCGATGAGGTTCTGGATATACCGTTTCAGTTGGTAGCAGTCGTGTGTAGCATGGTGGACATAGCGGTGGTAATGGCAGAACTTTGGATTTTCCAAATCAGCAGGCCGAGGTTCCCGCCTTGGTGGAGGAAGCTGAATTCTATCTCCTTGTATAAGCATGTCCAAGATAGGCTTGACGTGGCCGTCTTCGAAAGAATAAGTGATTTGAGGCCATTGTTTGTCTGCTGGCTGTGGCTCGGGCTTCTGGGCTGTATCGGTCACCATGGCCTGCTTGTCTTTGTTGTCCCGGTTGTTGGAGGGGCTACCCCCATTGTCGTTGCTGGCGTTGGGACGCTTCCCCTTGTTCTCTCCCTCTGAGATATGCAATCCCAGTTGTCGAGCTTTCTTCAATCGTTCCTCGGCACTTGTAGCGCTGATGATAAAGGCCTTCCAGTCCTTGAATTGACTTTCGCCCATCCAGAGAGTAATTGTTGGGAGTAGTCTCTTTTGGCAAATTTCAATCAAGGAAGAGTCCGGGTTGCCAGATGGTTACTTCATTGCGGTTTGACGAAACCGCTCAATGTAATTCCTTGTCAGCTCTTTCTCTCATTGGACGACGTCCATGAGGGTAGACATCGTGACGTCCTGCCCTACCTCATAGAACCTCTCCAAGAACAAGCGCTTGAAGCCAACGAAGGAGTGGATGCAATTATCTGGCAGGTTGCGGTACCAATCGAAGGCGACTCCTTCCAGTGCCCCAATGAATGACCGTATGAGGATGGCGTCATCATGGGGCAGATGGTCGGTAGTGACCTCAAAGTAAGTGATGTACCGGCTTGCTGAAGTCTTACCATCATATGGGTTGATATTGAACGGCTTATATCTTGGGGAAAAGGGCACATCCCTCCATTCAGCTGGGTATGGTTGCCGTATTCTGAGGTCTTGAGAATTTTCTCGGGCGTGGAACATCGCTCGAAGCTCCTGAACCTCTCTCCTTACTTCTCGGGCCTCATCTGTCGCGGTAGGGGCCGTTATCTCGGGAGCATTATTGCCCGGGTTTGGTGTCGCTGAATTTGAATCTATGTTGTTCGCGGGACCCGTGCTTGTCTGGCCAGGTGTCACTCCCTGCAGAGTAGGAAGTGCCGCTTTGATCTCGTCTACAGACTTGACCAAGGCATGCAATATGGCCTCCAACGTGTCGATGCGCTGGCGATCGCTGGAACCGCCTTGATTGCTGTCTGTCATGAATACCGTCTTCATATGAGGAGTGACGGAGGGAGTGGTGGAGGATGTACCCTCCGAGTCGTACCCATGCGTCGAGAAATCATCTGGATATGTGGGGATGTTCTCTTCAGGTTCGAACTCGGAAGGAACACTATTCCCAGCTTCGGAGCTTGCTTCGTCTAGAGAATCATGGATGTCCTCGGGGACATCAGCATCTGTTGTACCCGATGGGAGGGTTATTTCTCGGGGTTCGTCTCCTTGAAACATTGGATTATTGTGGATGTTCGGAGGAGTACTACCCCCAGCTCCTACGACCCCCAGGGTCGGGGACGATGAGCCTCCTGTTGCAGCAGATTTTGTCTTCGAACGGGTGTGTTGGTATACTCCAGTGGATGGCAACCGTCTAGCCGACAATTTCTTAGCTGTAGTGGCCGATATCTTTGGACTAGAGATGCTTGTCTTCTTCCCTCTCCCCTCCACGGGGACTTTCCGTGTAGAATTGCAGGAGGCAACGGGAGGTGCCTCGTCTTCCGAGCTCGGATGTTATAATCTTTGGAAGACGGATGGCCGGTCTTCCGTTACTGCCGTGTTGTTGCAACAGCAGTTGACGATAATCTGGGTGCAGTGACGTCCCTGTGAGGACTCTCTGCACGCTGAGGCTCCTTCTCTTTCCTTGCGTTTGTGGAGGATAGCTTCACGCAGGTCAGAGGAACCACTTTGTCCGTTTGCCGCCGGGGGCTAGACTTTTCCTTTTTAGCACTTGTGGGTGCGTAATAGGAAGAGTCCACATTAGGAATCACAGAGTCTGGATTTTCATCCAGAAAGTGATCAGAGTTAGGACCGCATGAGAGTCGGTCGAAAACTGATCGAGAGAAGCGCGGTAGAGACGCTATGCGGCTAGCGTTGGGTGTCGTGCAGGCTATCTGCATGCGACTGTCTTCTGTTGTGGGACGAGTTCTTATGCGGTTAGGAGTCACGGCCGTGCAGGCTGTCCGTATGCGGTCGACATCTGTGGCTGCATGGGTTTTCTGCAAGCGGTTGACTTTACTAGCCGCATGAATCTCGTCCATGCGGTTGGGAACTATAGCTGCATAAGTTATGCGGCTGACAGAAGTGGCCGCATGAGTTTTCTTCATGTGGTTGACGGTTGTGGCCGCATGGATTTTCTTTCTGCGGCTAATACCCCTCTGTGGTTCAGGTTGAGCAGAGACCCTCTTTGCCCCTGCAAGTCCAGCATCATAGTATTTTCTTCTGTCGGACTTGGGGACAGCAGAGGTGTCTGCGATCTGAAGTAGGGCCGCAGGAGAATCTTTCTCGCCGTCTTGAGCGACCGAGGGTATCCCATCGAGGGCTTGGGGAGGAGCAAATGACTTTGGCCTCCACTCTTTGTGAGCCTTCGTGGTGCGGGTGCGTTTCTGGGCCGGGCCAGCGCTGCCTTCAGAGAGCATCTCTTCGAACGCCTGTTGGTCGAAGCGGACGACCATCTTCTGTTGTGTGGAGCCAAGTTTGGCTGCATCCGATTGCGTCACCAACTCCTCATCCGTGGAGAAGTTAGTCCCCAGCAGAGTCGCCATCGTATTTGCCATTGATTGTAAAAGAACAGAACAATTATCGGAGGACTGAACTTAGACTCACAATACAAACTCGCTCGTACAAAGAAAGCCTAGGGACGAAAACCTAGGTACAGCAGACTAAGTACGATTGTTTATTTTTGATTCTGGGGGGTGACGATAGAGGCTCGGGAAAGCGACGGCCGCTCTGCCTTACTCCTTGGACGATCGGTATGCAGCCTTAGCTCGGGGAAGATCTGCTCGGCGTTGACGAAGAAAGGCTCTTCTTACTCTCCTCGGGTTGCTCTCCTGGCTTCTCTCTCTCTGTGAATATCAAGAAAAAGGGGAGCTCTCTCTGTATATCTCTCTCTTCTTCTCTTTTTTTTATTCTTTTGTTGCCGACCTTTTTTACATGGGAATGATGCTGGCTATTTATAAGAGTTGGGTGGGATCATTAGGGTTTGCTGATGATTATCTATTTGGAATGTCGGCGCTCATTCATTCTATCTGGGCCCTTGATCCTGATCATAATGAATCTCGGCCACTAATGCGGATAGCACCAAATCTTATGAGCAGTTAATGCTGACTGCTTTAAATCTTCGTGATTGATTATGCCAATATTTGATCGCTCGCCACGTGTCCTATTGACTTGATGATGAATGATATGCCCTGATCTCGGCAATTATGATGATGATGTCGAATATTCTCGTTGGGATTCTGTTGCATCTTCAGTGCCACGTTTTTTAAATTGAAGATCCTGCCAGGGCCGCATAGGGTGACCAACACTTGAACCGCAGGGGGATACTCCTCGTGAGCCGCATGAGTCAATACCTCATCGAGCCGCAGGGGACGAACTTTCCGTGAGCCGCATATGCATAGTTTCTGTAGGCCGCATGAATTAGCGTGGTGTTGAGCCGCATAGACCGGGCTATGGGTGGACCGCATATGGCGGATTCTTGTTAATCATATTAGAGTGACTCCTCAATGAGCCGCATGAAGCTGTTCTCTATCCGAGCCGCATGAGATTTTTGCCACGTGGCAATCTAGGATTTTTGTCAGATCGGGTCAGAGATTTTCTTCTTTTCCTGAAGAGTCTGTCATTATGGCAGAGCCATTATGACACTTTATGTTAGAGACAGCCGTCGAGTCGTGTCAGAGCATTAAATGAGACCATTACTCCAGTGGCCAACTATGGGTGGGGTCACACGTGTCGTCAATTGAGCCGCATATTCCTGCTGAACCGCATTCATCCCCGAGCCGCATGCGTCTGAGGGTCTTCTTTTGGGCCGCATAGGGCAACTCTAGTATGAGCCGCATAGACTTGCTACCCAAAACCGCTTGGGCCATTTATGCCTTTATTCTAATATTTTCCATGCTTCTACAGTACGTGGGTACGATCAGAGAGGGTCTGGCGAGGCAGACTCCTATCATGCTGGCAGGAAGGCTACTCGTACGAGTCTCTCTCTATAGGATATACCTCTTGGCTTGCATCATATACATGAGTGCTCAAGCGACAGAGGGGTTCAACTGGTCGAGGCATCAGAGCACGGGGACCAATCTTGTATAACTTTCCATCGGCAGCGCGTGTGACTGTCAATACGGGCCTTTGGTCGGTCATAAGCATGGTATGTTTGTTGCACGAGGCACGTACTACCTTGGATTTCTTTCTTCTACCCCCAGCTGGTGCATAGTATTTAGAATCCAATGAAGGCTCGCTTGATGGGAAGGCGATTCTGTCAAAGACGGATCTTCTTGTCGGCAATGCTCCCGTCATGAGGGGTTGAATCGATGCGTGCTTCCTTCGGCATTGTACCTTCATCCGGCCCACCATAGAGAAACCGTCTTCCTTATCATACTTTTCCAGGTGGGAGTCGAGCAAGGAGATATGGCTGTAGTAGCCAAAATCTTCCTCGGGGCTTCGACATTGAGGGGGTTCTGGATCACAGTTCCCTCCATCGTGTTGTTCGTTACAGCCGCCTTGGGCCTCCAGACACGTCGAGTCTTCTTCGGTTTTACAAACCGCTTCAAAGGATTCGACTTCTTATAAGAAAGGAGATCTTCAAAAGCTTGATGGATGAAGTGTACAACCAGCATCTTTTGGGAAGATCCTAGCAAGTCGTCGTCAGATTGTGTCACCGCCTTCTCGTTGGAGGAGAAGGTAGTCCCCAGCAGAGTCATCATTTTGTTCGACATCACAAAAGGTTGAACGAAATTTTTATTTATTGAACGTAAAAAGACCTGTATACAGAGAAGAAATTCCTAAACATGATATTCTAAGTACAAGGGGAAGAGTTTCTGGAAAAGTATGACGGTGGAGATCGAGCACTGCGGCTGCTCCTTTACTCCGTTGACGATCTGACGATGGGTTAAACTTGCTCTGACTTTTTGATGCCTTTGATAGAACTTTGGTATTGCCGATCAAGAGGATGCCTAGATATGGAGATTTGATGTTCGGTGGTCTCCCCTCTTGTTGAAGGAAAACTCCTTCTATTTATAGGGGAAGAGAGCACTTCTGCGATGTGTATTAGGGTTTTGAGATATAAAGCGATCTACCGTCATTGTATGGTACGAGCTTCTGCGGTGCTAACACGTGGCAGACATTGAGATTCCCCTCAATCAGATCTCTGGTGGTTATCAAAAAATTGAAGGAGGAGACACATAACGTGTGCCGATTTGCTTGTTCGGATACAGCCGAGTAAATCTTGAGATTTTATCTCAGATTTGGATTCTGATTGATCCTCATCTAAGATTTAAATCAATTTGATAAGATATCAATCATGATTAACCCCAATCCTATCTCTAATAGAGTCGGTTTAAGCAAACCGACTGGGTGGAACCACGCTTCCTATGCCTCTGGCGAGGTCTGATTACTGCTGTGATTCTTGGGTGACGAGTAGACCGTTCTTCTGAAGGCAACGGAGCCTCTACGATTTCAGGCGACGAGTGGACTATGCTTCGAAGATGACGGAGCCTCTGTGTGTATGAGCGACTAGAAGGCTGTGTTTCGAGCGATAAAGTCACTGTAATTTAGGGCGACAAGTAGGCTGTGCTTCAGGTTGACGAGGTTACTATGCTTATAGAGTGGCAGGCAGACTTGTGTTGGATGCAATGGTATCTCCCAAGTCTCTGACGAAAGGTAGTTGAGCTTCTGGGACATAGCAGAGTGCTACGCCATTGGAGTTGAGGTGGTGTAAAAACATCACCAGTTTGCGCCTAAGATTGGCGCAGAAATGTAGCTGAGCCTCTGGATTATAGGCATTGGCTTTGAAGTCTTCTTTTAAAGAGCACTGAATGACCGCTCCTTAATGAACGACACCCTCTTAATTGACACCATTACTTGGGGAATTTCAAGGGGTCCTAGGATAGTCTAGGACTTAGTCGAATTTTATTTAATGAGGTTCATCGTGCTGAGTCCTAGGTTCATCCCATTAATGTGGAAAATTTAACCATCGGCCATGCGGGCTGCGTTTTGGACCACTCCCGCCCTATATGAAGGGGGAGTTTCTTCTGAAGAGTTACGTCTTCTTCTTCTTGTCTTTCAACACCATGTTAGATCCAGACTTAGCTCCGAGCGACGGTTGGCCTTGCCTAAGTCAGATTTTGGTTAAGGATTTCTTCGTTCAAAGGGGCTATGCCTTCGTAGAAGAACTGTTGATGAGCCTCGGGACGTGCTGGAACGCTTCTCATGAGGAGTTCGAACCTAGGCGATGCCTTGGAGGTCTTGAAGGTCCTGACGACCTAGCTTGTGGGTGGATGGCCAACCTGGAGAGCCACAGGTTGTGCTCTGCCCTGCTCATTGGCAGCAGCGTACTTTTGTTAGGCTATAAGAGCCTCAGAAGCTGATGCCCTTTTGAAAAAGGGCCTTCCTGCTGCACTGTGGCCTGAGCTTTCGGCGGGCCAATAGCTGCTTCTGGAAGTGCTGTGCATCTGGAGGGGGAAGCTGTGGTGGAGACTTTGATGGAGACTGTATTCACATCTTCTATCCACAATACCTCTCTCCCCGACGATCACACTGTGAAGAGTAACCCCGGTATAGATCCGTAGGAGTTTTCAATTCAGCACATGTAATCACAGTCTTTTGTAACAGATCCTTGTAATTATGTCTTTATGCAGTCTTTTATGTAATCATGACGAGTCTGTAGCAGACTTTTATAGCCATGATTAATAAAAAAAAAGACTTCTGAGCTTTTCATCTATTTGTGAATTTCGTCTTTGCTATTAGCGTGCATGACCGCCTGCGCCTCTGCGCCTTATATTATGCTGAGATTTTTCATGCTTCTACACCCCTGACTTGGTTGCCAATACATTCTAGTGCCTCTTGGGCGCAGAAGGACCCGTATTCATTGTAGCTCGCCTCTTCAACTGAGTCACATTGGATTCCTCCAGCGAGCCCTCCTCTCGTGCTACTGGGGCTATTGCTGGAACCGCGACATCTGGCGGGTGATACACCCGGGTTTTCGTGAGCATGGCTTTAGACACCTCTAGCTGAGTCCCGAAGATGAAACTAGTCCCCCTATCATAGCCAGGAGACATCGTATTTATCAAACAGTAGAGCTTTACGGCAGAAAACAAAATGTGCGGTTGGGGATTCTGAAGAGGCGCGACGAACCGTACTCCCGTACACCCAGTATTATAGTACTACCAACCGCGAGCTCCATCCAACAAACTCGTAACAAATCCTAAGCAAGTACTTGGGTTCTTTAACATCAGCTGAGTGTAGCTGAATTGGCGAGCAAAATGACTTGGTAGATACGGCTCCAGGAAGTAATGGTTCCTGCTCCGATATACTGAATGCGAGGGTTGGATGCTTTGTAGTCAGTGAAACCCCCAAACTAGAAGGGAAATGCCATCAATGCCTACATCCTCCAGTTTTTCATCTGCTTCAAAACCCAAAAAAACTGGGCTAACTTTGGAGATATCCCATCCAAGAAGCTGGGACAAGATCTTCCTACAAACAGGGACGCCGGTATGCATCCACTTCCTTCTGCGGTAGCGGCAGATAAAGGTGTCACCAGCAACATGCCCGTCCTCAATGCCAGGGCTTATTACGTTGGAGTGATGTAATATCAACCATCCTATTAGATAATGATAAGACAGCTCCGCTCAAGGAAAGTTCCCACTCCTTCCCTTCGAGGCTATGACATTCACCTCAAACTCTCTTAGACCCCGCATCAGGTTGCACACCATCGCAGGAAACAAAGCTAAAGGACTGCCGAACACCAGTTTTACAGCTAGCAGAATAAGTTTTCTGGTCACCCTTTCGACAGAACCTGATCCACCAGGAAACACATAATCTCGAAGCCATATCATGAGATAGGCAACGAGCACCGCCTTCGACAACATTTTGTATGCACAGTGCCAGAAGCAGCTATAGATTTTGTCAGTTGGCTCCCTATTTTAATCCTCACGTGGATGCGTTCGCCAAGCTCTCAGGAAGTCATTCTTGGAAGAAATCAAGATGACTAAACGTAAGGAGCATTAAGTATATTAACTTGATCAAGAAAATTTGAGTAGGTAATGGTTGGTACCTATCGTGATATGGAGGTTATATTTACGGAAGTACAAAGGAGTAAATATTTATCCTAAGTATGGCTCAACGTAGGATAGCAGTATAGGCCATACTCATTCACCTAAATGAGATGACTAGTTATGAAAAATATGTATTCGTAATTAGAGGAGTAGTGGCATAATCAAGGATGAACCCTACCTGAGGTTATAGAACATCCTGAGCTTCAGTTGATCCGTTAGACGAAAGATGACAAACTCTAACTCATGCTAGAGTATAGGCTTATCTATCAAGGGTCCAAGGACAGCCTTTGATTCTTACAAATACGACTAGCTAATCTTCTACAAGTCCTACTATATGCTCCTTCTGGTTCCTCCAAAACATCTCTATCTAACATAGATAAGGGTAGAAAGGTTTTAATCCACAGGTCCTAAAGCCTCTCGCTAGAGTTAAGTTGTTAATGAGAATCCTATATTACCCATCTGATCTGCTCGGTCTACCTAATAGAGGTACCTACCCAATCCTTTCATAACAATCATCCCCTTTTTTAGTACTCAATCAACTACGTTCTATCCAATAATGGAAGAGATGGTTCACCAAGCACGAGCGTTCGTCCTTCCGAAGGAGGAAATAACGGGAATTCAAAATAAAGGGATCAAAGAAGTTGATCGACTTCAAATTCGTTCTAAAGGCGATGGATAAATTCAAAATAGTTTCCAAGGCTGTTGTGGATTGAGATCCTATCATATTATCCTATCGTAGGCCCGTTCGGTATAGTAACATAACCGAAATGGTTAACTCGACCTGCATGGGCCACCACAAAAATATGTTAGGCCCTAGTTCCAAAATATATAGGAACCCAAGACATGAGCATGCTAGCTGTATGGTTAGAATAAGTATTCCCAATTAATGGACTTATCCTAATCGTAGTATGTTGTAAAGTAAACTAAATCACTCTATCATAACTATGTCCCAATCCACAATAATGAATAAAATCAAGAACAAATAATATATGTCATAATCTGCAGCCCATTAGCATATATGTTTGGAATGAATCCGAAGAATAATAGAGGTCTAGTAAAACTAGGCTAAATAAGAAAAATATAACAGGAAAGGAAATAGAAAGCATGAAAAAATGATAAGTAATACTACGAACGATACCTAAACCCTGCAGCCAAGATCATACCATCCACCTGTATATACTATAAGATCAGCAACAACCTGGAGAGATCACCAGGTCCTCAGGGGACTAGTAAGATACATAAAATAATACCATAATAAACTGTAAATGAAACAAGACAATGGGTAATAATAGCTTGGGTCTTAACATGGTTTTACATCCCATCATTGAAACAATGGATCATTCATATAACCAAACAATGACAAGGAGTGACCCACCCTTCTGTGACAAGACACTATCCTATGCCATAACACAAACTGAACCTAACCATCTAGGTGTAATGCAAATCAAAAACTATATTATAGAAGCATGGAAATTTAGGCACATCCGAAAACCAAAGTTTCTGTGCGTCACAAACATCAAGCACCAAAGACACAAAACAAATGTCAGCACGTCATTCAAAGACAGCAAGGATAAAAAAATCACATAAAAAAGGATTTTTATTTATATGAAAATCTACTACATGGCTTTTCCATTTTGTAAAATCTACTACAAACAGCTTAGTCTAAACTCTACAGCTAGGCGCATCACTCAGACGTCTCAGTCTAGGCACATCACTCTGACGTCTCAGTCTAGGCACATCACTCTGGCATCTCAGTTTAGGCGCATCATCCTTCCTCATCAGAGCGAATCACTTCCTCGTCAAACGTACGAGTGCTTCGGCTAATGAAGCAGTTATTGAGCAGAATGTGGGTTGGCAATCAATCCAAACCAAGTGGCACTTCAAGCATAACGAAAGTCGGGACACAACAACCCCGATCTTTGCATGCAATGGGCACCTAATCCCATCTCGAAGAAGAACACTATCGACATGGGGCACTTGCACAAACTGTTCTGTCTATAGCTTTCTGGGTACATCTCAGACTTTTGAAGGATGTCATCGTCAAGATTTAAGCTTCTTTGAACGAAGAGATCCACAAACCATACCACACTAACTCACCAAGGATAAGGTTTGGTCAAGTTCATTCTCACAGAAGAAATCAGGGGAAATGAGAACTTCTCTTCACAAATGATGCTATTTATAGGCCAGGATAACTAAACCCATGTGCCAAGTGGCAGTTCTCTACGAACTTAATGCGATGAACCCAGCATTAATGGCGATGAATCTGCCACCTCAAACTCAACTAAGTCAAAGAGTCATCAATTTAACCCTCGAAAGACTCAACAAAGCTGACCAAAGAATATGCGCCACGTAGCTGATGCGCTCGTCAGCTCCATGCACGGCACGTCTGATGCCCCCACCTAAGCTCTCCGCCCATCAAAGCTTTTAATGCCAAAATGCTAGAAATGACAGCAGCACGCGTCTCGAAGTCTGGATAGTTTTGCAAAAGACAAAGAGACGTGATTATTACTCTTTATCGGTTACATCTATGCTCCACCATATAGCCGACTGATCATTCGCATGCGCCTCTACAGCCATGCACTCAAACTTTGTATGCGCCTCTACAGCCATGTTCCTGGACTTGCTACTTGACCCCTAAAAGTTATAGGCCAAGTCTCCTCATGCGCCAGACCCTAGGCGCATTCAAGCAGCTCATCCTGTAAATAAAGTAAGATCTTTGAGCAATGTTCACATGCTATGTGTTATTGACTCAGTTCTGCTCAAGAACGGATGCCAACTATCCAAGATCTCAGCAACAATCAAATCTCAACAACTACCATGTGTCACAGCTCAATAGGCGCAGTTCAAACAGATTCAGTTCCAGCTTCCAGCGCATCATCCATGTGCCCAACAAAGTCAAACACGTGGCATTCCTATGTGCAAAATGTTTATATGTGCATCGCATATGCGCACATAAGCAGATCATTCTGCTGCCTATAAATAGAAGGATCATTCCTTCATTTAGGGCTTCAACCACTTCAATATCCTCAATATTTTCAAGAGATTTAATTACTTTGACTCATCACCTTCCAGAGCAACTCAGACCTTCAGAGAGCTCAAGATCGTCATCAGATCATCAACGGAGTAAAGAATTACCTCTCCATTGCCACGGTTCCAAGATAAAAGCAAAAGTGTACTAGAAGGATTCCATAGCGATCCTACGTTGTACTCTATTCTGTTTGTGATTATATATAAAGTTCATTCCAAACTTTTTTGGATGGCAAACATATACTGGAACGTATAAGTGGGTAGGAATAAAGCATAGCATCCGCTAGAGGCTTTCGCATGAACTAGTATACATCCAGACCAGATCTGATGCGTAGTCAGTGCCACTGAATGGATATATCCCTAGTCGTACTTTGCATCACTAGCATACCTCCCAACCGTGCTATGATGTAGAGTCAGTAGCCGCTGTCGGATATATCCACTAGCAATACACCTATAATCGGGAATCTATGAACCAATAACCGGCCCACAATGAGGCTGTGGGCTAGCTCATACGTCCCAGTAATTTTCCCTGCCCATGTATCACACAAGGCATATATGGCTTAGCAATCCATATCTCTATGCAAATCACTATCTAGACTCCGCTAAATCCATAAATGAACCGACACACGAACCGCTCGTATCGATAGCAAGTCAAATGCATAGGTTCGTGCCGACTTTATGATCCTTACACTTGTGTCATGTAAAGGAAGTTATGAAGCATAACTTTAACACATAAGGAATGTCAACTATCACATATGGTCAACACACACACGCACGCACACTGTCACGACCCGCACCCACTGTTAGGGTACGAGAACGTAACAATGCCCAGCCTACGCTGCAGTGTCGGCGGTAGAACGCTGTCCTAGGTCACAACATCTACAAAATAATGCTAAGCAGTTTATACTCCCCGAATGGAGGTGACATAGCAGATACAGTCTCAATCACATCTAAGGTAGAACATGATAAGGATAGATAAAACATGAAATCCAAAAGAGATACAAGAGATAGAAGTCTAAGTGTCTAAGATACAAAAACCCAGAAATACACCTCAAACTCATTTACAGTAATCCACAAAGTAAATACAACTCCGGACAAAAAGAAATAACTATCTAAACAACCTCTACTGTGTCTCCTCTAGGCTAGCAGGCACCTCCAGGCTATCTGTAAAATTTATCAACAGGTCCAGTCAGGACTGGAGCGAGTACAGTACATCTCAAGAGATCATAGCAGGTTAGAAAATATAATCATGCAGTAAAGTAAGATACAGGTACTGAAAGAAAATAGTATGTAAACAGAGAGAGAACTGTAATAGAATTATCTAATATACATAGAGAACTAGCAGTGACTAGTGAGTCAGAGTACAATATGAACATGTAATACTCCTCCGTACCCCCAATTAATACACAAGGATCCAGCCAGGTTATGTTATATGATGCTATGTAACAGCCCCCGAAGGGTGGTAGCCCCCGAAGGGTGGTAGCCCCCGAAGGGTGGTACATAGTAGTCCCATAAATGGGGATTCTGGGGGTAACCCAACAGTGTAAGTCCCATAAATGGGGATTCTGGGGGTAACCCAACAGTGTAAGATTTCAGGAAGACTCTACGATCATAAGAGTATATGTCGTAAGTGATCAAAGAACCAATGAAGCATAGTGATACGCCATGTAAGTGAAACGCACAGAACATGTAGTACCCGATGCTCCCTAAGGATAACATCTCAAGAAAGGATCCATATAGTACCAATCCGTGTGACCATCGTGACAGTACAACTAAAGTAATCTACTGCAGGAAATAATTCTAAGCAGGATATGAAATGATCAGAGAATGTACTCGCCTCGATTGGTTGGAGTCGACGTGCGCGACACGAACGTGTCGACACGAGGTAGGTACACTGCTATGCTCTACAGAGGGTCCCAGACGACGACACGGGCAGTCCCAATGAGTCCTGAGTAGTCCAAATAGCCTAGTTTGGTATATACAAGTCTAAAATCAGGGTTTGGTACGATAATCAATCAAAACTAGAAAATGACTATCATAGTCACGATTCAAAGATGATTTAAAGAATTTGATAAAAAGGAACATGTTTTAAGAGATAAATACCAAGGCCCACACTACTCGTACTCTTTAAAACAATATTTGAAAATACTTACTTAAAAAATATTTATCTCTCTTTTTAAAATATTATTAGGCCCTTAGACATTACTTGTAACCTATAGAAATAGTTAATATACAAAAGTTCATCCTAAATTTAAATATAAGATAAATGAGCAAAATCCAATTTATGATTATAATACCCAATAGATATGTTGGGCCCAAGGTATATACGTCAATCACAAGTGTAATACTAAAAGTATCAGTAGTATTACTAGTAAACAAAATATTATGCTTATAAATCCATATACTAAAATAATATTAAATAATTCATTTACCCAAAATATATCACTAGTAAAAAATACTGTACCATTATATTTATACTGGTATTATATATACACGTATATACAATTGTATCTAAATATGTATAGTCCAGGTTCAACAGCCCAAGGAAACTAGCCCAGGCCCAACCAAACTAACATGTATTAATATATGAAAGTAATCTACTAGAATTTTTCAAACCCAACCCAAGTAACCAATGCAGTTGCAGAAAACCCAACCATGATAATGATAGTGTAAATTAATAGGTAATTAAGGACAATGACATTTATTCCAAAAAAACTCACACAGACAGAGGTCTGTGTTCTCCATGAATTCCCAGGTCTCCACATATAAGGAGGAAAAGAATTAATTAAACTCTAACCAATTAACTATAACTAAACTATTTAACCAAAAGAAAACTCTAATTATAATCTAAAAATTGATCACTATATAATATAACAAAAAAAAATAGTTTCCCCACATTTTCACAGAAGAATGGAGAGGGGGTCTCTGTTCCAAAAAAGAAAGGGCTAAGCCCTAAATAAAGAGGGCTCACAGGGGGGTTTTCCCGGCGGGTGGTCGGGACTCCGGTGGAGCAGCCGCGGAGGCAGGGCGAAGCGCGGAGGAGGGGATCCGGCGCGGAGCTCACCAAGGGGCGGCGATGAAAGCGCCAGCACGGGGTTCTGCCTAGGCTCCGACGGAAGTGGCCGAACCCGGCGGTGGGCTGGCGTCGTCGGCGTTCAGCGCCTGGGCGAGGCGGAGGCGCAGGCTCGCGCGGCGGCGCGAGCTCGGCCAGGGCGATTCAGGTCCGCTCTCTCTCTTTCTCTGTATGGTGGCGGTAGTGGCGTGTGGGTGGTGGTGAACGACGGCGGCGGTGGTGGGTTACAGTGGTGGCGGTGGTGATGGGTTACAGTGGTGGCGGTGGTGATGTTGGATCTGATGGTGGCGGTGGTGGCGAAGGTTACTACGGTGGTGGTGGCGGCTAACGGTGGTTGTGATGGCGGTGGCCGGGTGGTGGTGAACGGCGACAGCGGTGGTGGGTTACAGTTGTAGCGGCTGTTGTGGTTAGTTTCTAGGGATTTGGGGATTTGGGTACTGTTTATAGGGGAGTGGGGAGAAAATCCTAAAAAAAATGTATATGTAATAGAAATTAGGGAAAATAGTGAAAAAAAAGACTAACTGCTAACCAAAGCTAACAGCTAACACTGACATTTTACTATCTGCCAATAATTAGTACAAAATAATTATTAGTTATAATTAATAATTAATTACCAGTTACTACTAAATAACAATCGCTAATTACAATTTAGCCGGGATTTTTTTAATTAATAAAATACTAATATATTTACTTAATTATTTAAATATATTTAGAAATTATTTATTTAGTAAATAATTATATTTTATAATTCCAAAATTCAGTAACGTTTTCCATATAGAAAATAATTAACTTATTGATTCAAGAAATGACAGGGAATTTTCAATAGGACAAAATCGTCTAAAAATAGTAAGCCAAAGCCAACAAGGACCGATAGCAATCACGGTCAAATTGTTTTTCCAAAATTTTAGAAATTGCACGTTCTTCGAGATTTAGAAAATTCGAAGTTTTAAAAAAAATACGAAATAACATAAAAATACTAATTTTTGAAAATATCCAAGAATTCAATTTACGGAGGTTACAAATCTACTCTCCTTAAAGAAATTTTGTCCTCAAAATTAAAGCTGGGCAAGGGGTTAAAACATGATAGAAATTTTAGGCAGTAAGGCCGATACGATCAAGAACGACGAGTTGGCACGATCAAGATGATAAACTCGAAATTGTTTAGGCACGACTATTGATTTGGCACGATAGAATCATGGTATGGTCGAATCAACTAGGCACGATTTAGAACGAAGATTAAGTATCTTAGGCACGACTCGAGTCACGACTAATATAACAAATTGTTGTTTTAGTTATGATAAGGTAGGGTCAAATCTGAGTATAGTACGACCAACATAATCTAGGCTTGATAAGGTCGGAGTTAGAGTCACGCAAGCACGATCAAAATCAAGACCTGGTATGACCAAGGATAAATTCTGGCACAATCAAGATACAAAATTAAAGTCATATAGGCACGATCAAAATCTAATGGACAAGATTAATTGAGTCATGAATCAGGGCTCGGTCGTGATTAGAAATTTGAAAATGATTTAAGTCACCTTGGCACGACCAAGGATAAGTTACCCAGATAAAATCTAGGTATGATTCAGGAATGAACTCATAGCACGAGCAGTTAGAGAATTGAAATCTAGGCATTAACAGAGAATCTGTTCAGACACGATCAAAATCAAATTCGGACACAACTAAGTTCACATATAGTCGTGATCGAAGATCAAGATTTTAGGCACAAACAATCATGAGAATTTCAAATGATATTAGAAAATCCAATCATGGTCAGAAAACATTTTAGACACGAGTGCAAAAATCCAAACATGATAATAATCGAAATTTGACACGATCAAGATATTAGATATGATGAAGAGTATGGTAGTAGTCTAGGCACAACCTACCATCAATTTCCCGGTACGATCAAGAATAGTACGAAACTTAATCGTGATTGGAACAGAATTCAGTTATTTCAAGAATAAATCAGGGTTTTATGTACGAGTGATATGGGTATCGAAGTTTGATTGCGATCAAAATTAAAATATTGACACGATAAAGAATAAGGCAAATCAATATTTGAATTTAGGTTCGAAAAATTTGAAATCGAGATTTTGAGCATGAGCAACATATGATAGAGATCCAAGTCACGGTGGAATTCAAATAAATTGAGTACGGTCAAGGGTCAAGACTATTGATACGATAAAGGGTACTACTCAAGGAAAATCAAAATCAAAGTTTAAGGAACGAATGTCAATAGCATTGAAATCCAATCACAATAATATTAAGAAATTTTAGTCGCAATATGATCTGAGTTGATCAATTCTGGGAAATCAAGATTAGGGCAATATGGAGGATAGGTTCATCGAAGTCTGAGCACGAGCATACAAGAATGGAGATTCAGGTCATAATTAAGTTTAATTCAATTGAGTACAACCCAAGATATTAATATGATAAGAAAAGATGATCAAAGTTGATTTGGTCGTGATTAAGGAAGCTAGGATTCAATGATATTGAAAACCTTTTAGGGAACTAGGAAAGATTTCATAAGAAGTCAAGTTAATCATCTCTCTCTAATACCATCAAGTTTATCATTTGCCAAATCATTTTTTTTTCACGAGTCCCAATATGAAAATCAACCTTTATATGACTATCATCGAAATTTTATAACCTTCAGTCATCTAAACCTTACCATGATCACCATAGACAAAATTTTAAACTTCTAAAACATTTCCCACGAAGCATATCCCTCTTAATTAGGTATCAACACTTATCCATTTAATCAAATTTCTAAATTCTTTTACCTCGTTCTAAATTAGATCTGAAACCTCTAGATCCAGTTTGTGAAATCCTTGAACTTGTTTAAATCGAGTCTCGTATTTACTAAACTCCAATACCACTATGTCATACAAAATTTATTTTTATTTATAAATCAACCTTCATATTTCTTCAACGTTCACCTTCAAATATTATCCTTTTTGAATTCTATAATTTTCCCAAATCATCAAAAATAATTCCTATAGCTTAAAATCCTTGTGTTCTCTCTGTCTCTAGTCACCCAATCATCAATAACAATATCTAGTTCAATTTTGCATAATCATTGAATACAATAAAATTCTTTTTTTTTCTCTCTCTAAATTTCTACATAGCCTTCAGAGTAAAAGTTCCCCAGATTCTATAACCAAGATTTTCTAAGTTCTCAAAACTAGGTTGACCTTGAATATCCTCATTAGTTTGAAATACATCCATAAATTATTCGTAACCAACTTTCTGTGATTGTTTCTAAATTGATAACATTTATCCCTCGATTTCATTTTAAACCTTTACCCCATCTTCATTTCAATTTTTTTTCTCATATTTGACATCCAATATTTTGATTCCTACAAAATCATCATATGATAACCAATTACATCATTTTTGACCTAGATGATTCACGTCACTTCCTTAATATTTCTCAGATAAAAATGATATAAAGATTCAGGGGTTCAAGTACAGCTGACAGAATGTGACACGAGACAGAATTGATATAACCAGGACAGGTATATAAGACAAGGAATGATGGTAATAAAATATTGGCAGGAAAAGAAAGATAATAGAATCTGTTTTGTTTATCTGTTTAAAAGAGGAACACATTTTTTTTGAAACCAGAATTATAATACCAAATCCAAAATAAGGCCTAGCAAAATCATTGATTTATTGTATTAAGAAGAAATAAATTTGTAAGAAGTTACACAAGGTTTATAAAAATAGCTAAAGCTACTCCTAAGTTAAATAATGAGAAGCAAAACAAAACAAATAGAAATTCTTTTTTTTTTGAAGGATTGAAACAAAAGTAGAGAAAACATGTTTGAAAATATTTAAGGTACAATCTGATAATCATATGCGTCTATCCACAATCATGGTACTCTAAATCTCCGTCATACTAGTAAGCAAGGCTACGATAATCACATAGTCCTCGACTAAGGCACATACCTCTAGAATCATAGTATTTAACATTTTCGCGATGCCGCTAGCTTGGCTGCGAAAACCTTAAATTCCCACACCCGATAAATATATCCATAATCAGACTATATGTCCTCACCATGCTGGCTAATGTGACTATAGAAGACAAGATTTCCATAACTTAGATGACCTAACCCATATAATTTCATCTTGCCAAAAATTAAATTAAATCAACAATGAATACCGAAAAAAAAATCAAATTTATCAACGAACATCAAAATTCAAAAATGAACAAAATCCTTCAAATCATATAACTACAAACTCGGATGCTACAGCTAACATCAAGATTCCAAATTCTACAATCTTCATCAAAATCAATAAATAAAACTCAAATTCAATAATAATCCATCGAAATCAAATTCAACAGCATAAAGTATAGATAAATCAAATCATAGAAAAAAGAGTTTTCAAATTGGAGTTAAATAAGATTCTCAAGGGTCGTCCCAGGAATCTCTCAAAGGATCCTAACTGTGATTGAGTACCTTCAAAAATATATCCTAATCCTACTGCAGGCTGTAGTGGTATTCTAGTTCGAATACCACTACACAAACTTGACCTGCATGGGCCACCACTAAAAACGTGTCACGACCCGCACCCACTGTTAGGGTACGAGAACGTAACAACGCCCAGCCTACGCCGCAGTGTCGGCGGTAGAACGCTGTCCTAGGTCAAAACATCTACAAAATAATGCTAAGCAGTTTATACTCCCCGAATGGGGGTGACATAGCAGATACAGTCTCAATCACATCTAAGGTAAAACATGATAAGGATAGATAAAACATGAAATCCAAAAGAGATACAGGAGATAGAAGTCTAAGTGTCTAAGATACAAAAACCCAGAAATACACCTCAAACTCATATACAGTAATCCACAAAGTAAATACAACTCCAGACAAAAAGAAATAACTATCTAAACAACCTCTACTGTGTCTCCTCTAGGCTAGCAGGCACCTCCAGGCTATCTGTAAAATTTATTAACAGGTCCAGTCAGGATTGGAGCGAGTACAGTACATCTCAACAGATCATAGCAGGTTAGAAAATATAATCATGTAGTAAAGTAAGATACAGGTACTGAAAGAAAACAGTATGTAAACAGAGAGAGAACTGTAATAGAAATATCTACTATACATAGAGAACTAGCAGTGACTAGTGAGTCAGAGTACAATATGAACATGTAATACTCCCCCGTACCCCCAATCAATACACAAGGATCCAGCCAGGTTATGTTATATGATGCTATGTAACAGCCCCCGAAGGGTGGTAAGCCCCCGAAGGGTGGTAAGCCCCCGAAGGGTGGTAAGCCCCCGAAGGGTGGTAGCCTCCGATGGGTGGTACATAGTAGTCCCATAAATAGGGATTCTGGGGGTAACCCAATAGTATAAGTCCTAAAAATGGGGATTCTGGTGGTAACCAAACAGTGTAAGTCCCATAAATGGGGATTCTGGGGGTAACCCAATAGTGTAAGATTCCAGGAAGACTCTACGATCATAAGAGTATATGTCGTAAGTGATCAAAGAACCAATGAATCATAGTGATACGCCATATAAGTAAAATGCATAGAACATGTAGTACCCGATGCTCCCTAAGGATAACATCTCAAGAAAGGATCCATATAGTACCAATCCGTGTGACCATCGTGACAGTACAAGTAAAGTAATCTACTGCAGGAAATAATTCTAAGTAGGATATGAAATGATCAGAGAATGTACTCACCTCGATTGGTTGGAGTCGACGTGCGCGACACGAACGTATCGACACGAGGTAGGTACACTACTATGCTCTATAGAGGGTCCCAGACGACGACACGGGCAGTCCCAATGAGTCCAGAGTAGTCCAAATAGCCTAGTTTGGTATATACAAGTCTAAAATTAGGGTTTGGTACGATAATCAATCAAAAATAGAAAATGACTATCATAGTCACGATTCAAAGATGATTTAGGGAATTTGATAAAAAGGAACATGTTTTAAGAGATAAATACCAAGGCCCACACTACTCGTACTCTTTAAAACAATATTTGAAAATGCTTACTTAGAAAATATTTATCTCTCTTTTTAAAATATTATTAGGCCCTTAGACATTACTTGTAACCTATAGAAATAGTTAATATACAAAAGTTCATCCTAAATTTAAATATAAGATAAATGAGCAAAATCCAATTTATGATTATAAAACCCAATAGATATGTTGGGCCCAAGGTATATACGTCAATCACAAGTGTAATACTAAAAGTATCAGTAGTATTACTAGTAAACAAAATATTATGCTTATAAATCCATATACTAAAATAATATTAAATAATTCATTTACCCAAAATATATCACTAGTAAAAAATACTGTACCATTATATTTATACTGGTATTATATATACACGTATATACAATTGTATCTAAATATGTATAGTCCAGGTTCAACAGCCCAAGGCAACTAGCCCAGGCCCAACCAAACTAACATGTATTAATATATGAAAGTAATCTACTAGAATTTTTCAAACCCAACCCAAGTAACCAATGCAGTTGCAGAAAACCCAACCATGATAATAATAGTGTAAATTAATAGGTAATTAAGGACAATGACATTTATTCCAAAAAAAACTCACACAGACAGAGGTCTGTGTTCTCCACGAATTCCCAGGTCTCCACATATAAGGAGGAAAAGAATTAATTAAACTCTAACCAATTAACTATAACTAAACTATTTAACCAAAAGAAAACTCTAATTATAATCTAATAATTGTTCACTATATAATATAACAAAAAAAACAGTTTCCCCACATTCTCACAGAAGAATGGAGAGGGGGTCTCTGTTCCAAAAAGGAAAGGGCTAAGCCCTAAATAAAGAGGGCTCACAGGGGGGTTTTCTCGGCGGGTGGTCGGGACTCCGGCGGAGCAGCCGCAGAGGCAGGGCGAAGCGCGGAGGAGGGGATCCGGCGCGGAGCTCTCCAAGGGGCGGCGATGGAAGCGCCACCACGGGGTTCGGCCTGGGCTCCGGCGGAAGTGGCCGAATCCGGCGGAGGGCTGGCGTCGTCGGCGTTCAGCGCCTGGGCGAGACGGAGGCGCAGGCTCGCACGGCGGCGCGAGCTCGGCCAGGGCGATTCAGGTCCGCTCTCTCTCTCTGTCTCTATGGTGGCGGTGGTGGCGTATGGGTGGTGGTGAACGGCGGCGGCGGTGGTGGGTTACAGTGGTGGCGGTGGTGATGGGTTATAGTGGTGGCGGTGGTGATGTTGGATCTGATGGTGGCGGTGGTGGCGAAGGTGACTACGGTGGTGGTGGCGGCTAACGGTGGTTGTGACGGCGGTGGCCGGGTGGTGGTGAACGGCGACGGCGGTGGTGGGTTACAGTGGTGGCGGCTGTTGTGGTTAGTTTCTAGGGATTTGGGTACTATTTATAGGGGAATGGGGAGAAAATCCTAAAAAAATGTATATGTAATAGAAATTAGGGAAAATAGTGAAAAAAAGACTAACTGCTAACCAAAGCTAACAGCTAACACTGACATTTTACTATCTGTCAATAATTAGTACAAAATAATTATTAGTTATAATTAATAATTAATTGCCAGTTACTACTAAATAACAATGGCTAATTACAATTTAGCCGGGATTTTTTTTTAATTAATAAAATACTAATATATTTACTTAATTATTTAAATATATTTAGAAATTATTTATTTAGTAAATTATTATATTTTGAAATTTCAAAATTCAATAACGTTTTCCATATAGAAAATAATTAACTTATTGATTCAAGAAATGACAAGGAATTTTCAATAGGACAAAATCGTCTAAAAATAGTAAGCCAAAGCCAACAAGGACCGATAGCAATCACGGTCAAATTTTTTTCCCAAAATTTTAGAAATTGCACGTTCTTCGAGATTTAAAAAATTTGAAGTTTTGAAAAAAATACGAAATAACATAAAAATACCAATTTTCGAAAATATCCAAGAATTCAATTTACGGAGGTTACACACACCAATATCAATAGACATATCGATGGCACCTAAGTCATATTTGGACGCACTCTACTAATGTAACATACTAGCAAAGACACAAACATTATGAATCAAGTACGAGTGCAAGATGGTAAGGTATCTTGCCTGAAGGCTGCACGATGATTCGACGACGTCCTGCATACGAACGCGTCAATCCAAATAAAGAGGTAAAGGTGGAACTCACATTAACATCTCTGGATGTTGAAACAGACATTGCCAACACTCTCGGAATAAGCAAAATAGCTAGATTAGGCTACCCATAAGTCCAATTCTGGACACATGAGCAAAATAGTAATTTCAGGCTAAAACGGTGTTCGTCGTTGGACCCGTTTTGCACCGAAAAATGTGTCAGGATAAAGGCTGTCCAAATTTAAAAAATTATATGTCAATCTTGGCCGGAATGATGTCATGAGTCCAATGTTAGTGTCAGATTTTGAATCCGGTATCCCGGGTTTAAAAATATAATTTTACATGTTGGAAATTATAATTTCTAGAGGCCAACTTTAGCGTCGATTCCAACCAACTAAACGATATCCTATTAAACTGAAATTTTTATGGCACGAAGGTGATTATACCTGTACACACCGGAGTTTGTGGTTCGTCAACAAGAGCTTCAACGAGAGAGAAACGAATCCACGAATCTGACCAAATTAAACTTGTTTTAAACGGTCAACTTGGCGACCAGTTTTGATCTATCAAACGATCGAATTTATGGTTAAAATTGTGAGCGAAGGGGTATATATCGAGATTAAGAAAGAAGAATCAGATAAATGATCCAATGGTCGAATTGTCCAAAAATTGTGCTAAAATTTAATAGGACGAAACACGATTCTGGACACAAATTCGTACGTGTCACGATGTAATTTCGAGCAAAACGCACGAATAGCCTGTGTATTGTGTTGGGGACCTTCAGGGAGTTCACTGGCCCATTATGGTCATGCGACGGCATGTGGTTGCCGCTGTTCCTACTGCTGTCTCTGTGTTGCTAATTGTTGCCGATGTTATTGCTCTCCCGGCCGTGTACAGCTGCACAGTGACGCATCAGGAACTGGAGACAGTGCGGCGTATGTATGGTGGGGACTGGCATCCACACGGTGGTGGTCACGATGGCGGTCGTGACAGTAACCATTGCTATCGTAGCTGCTTCCAAATCGGGAAGGAAGTCGCGGGATTAAGGTATAGGGTTTGGGTTTTGTTTTATATATATATATATATATATATATATATATATATATATATATATATATAAACCTACCGATTTTATTCATATGAAGGAACAAAATGTCGAAGCCTTTACAAGTAAGCGCTAACAAAAGACAAGCGATGAGAACGGAGGAACAAGGGAAAAAATCAAGAGAGAACAGACTGCTAGAAGACCTGGAGGCCGTGCTTGCATTGTCGGCTGACTTTGAGAGTTTGGCGGAGGACCTCCCGGATTAGTTGGTCGGCCGAATATTGGTGACCCTCGTATCTAATTTGTTCTAGTTCTTTCATATGACCCATGTGTTGGCGGCTGCGACGATCTGGTGGCCGTAGGAAGCATTTGTCTAATTTGCCAAAAGATCATGGTAGCTCCCGCCGCTCTGGTTAAGATGACACCGGTAAGAGAGCGTTGTCCAAACCTGTAACCCCACCTCCCATATTTTTTAGTATAATATTTTTTTCTAAAATAATCCCCCTTGATTTAATTTTTTTAACCATTTGTGCAAATGACATTCCTCATTTAAATTGTTTTCCTCTTTTTTAATTAATGAGATGGTATGGGCCAACTCAGCACGGCCTATACTCAGTTCTGCAATTTTAAGCTTGGAAGAACAAGCAATTTCTTTTTTTCAAATTTTAAATCTTCTCCACTTCTCTCTAACCGTTTTTGTACAGTAGCCCTACTAGCAAATTACATTCCCGCCAACAATTTTCTCCTTCGAGAAACCACTCTTTGCCTATATATGGCACTCTGTTCATTTGCCACTCTTCATTTTAGCTGAACGAATTGTTAGTTCCTTCCTTCTCCACTTTGAAACTCTTTTCTCCTCCAACCCTAGCAATAGCGACGACGACGGCCATGACGACAATGACTTCGGCGGGTCCTTCTTCATGGACGCGAGGAGTTTGATCCTTCACCAAGATCCAGTAAGTATCTTGGCACCATGATTGATATGCATCTGGAGAAATTGGGTTCTCGATCGATTCTAATTCATTTCCTTCTTCTACAGTAAATTTTCGAATAGAACTCTGTTCTTAGATCCAATCGTCCATCGATTTCTCATTAGATTCGATCGGTGAGTTTTAGAATTTTAAATTCAGATATAGAATTCTTGTTTGCTATGCTCTCGATGAATGCTTGAATTCTTCTGGTAATTTTGGATCCGACTTATAGGCAGTGGATCATCGGCCCATCCGAAGAATCTAATCTTGCACCGATCAGTTGTGTGATTGTTCGATCTGAAGGAACGAGTCGATCTCGTAGTTGTTCGATCTGCAAGCTCGTATAGGTAGGCAGCTAATCTCTGATTGTTCCTCTGAATTTAAGTTTTGATCGGGTTGTGTTGCTGTGTGGTTTTTCTCATTTGGGAATTAATCTTTTTCGTTGAGTTTTTGGTTGGATGATTGCTTTGGTTCAATCACTGGGAACCTGGGATGTATTTCCTGCATTTTTTTGTGGTTCGAAGAACAGAAGGAACCCAGGATTTTGAGCTTCCTTTTCTGACCACAACCTGTTTGATAAAATGTCTCAACCATGTTTGTCGCAGTGATTTGGACACGAGGAGATCGTATCCTAATCTGTGGGGGAAGTTCTCTTGATTGTGACCTATTTCAGGTATTACTCGGTGCCTCTTGCTTGCCAGAGTCAATGTTGGTAGCTGTTTACATATCTTGTGTCTGACGTTTGGGTCCAGGTCATTGCCTACTAGAGTCGGTTTTATTTAGAGTTTTGTTCGGATGCCAAGTTCTATGTCTGCAGCCATCAGCTAAGATTGGGACGGTGTCGTGTGGTTGGCAAGGTTGTTTGAGCATGAAGAACTAGCAGGGGTAAAAGATATTCAATTTCAGACTTGGAGCCGTTGCTTTTAAAAAAAACAAGGATGGATTTGAATTTGTTTTGAATAGCAGTAGTGGCTGTTAGGTTTTGTAAGCTTAGTTAGTTCTGTATTTTCGAGTGGATTGTTAAGTTTTCTTTCTCTGTTAAGCTATATAGTTTTGTGAGGGAAGTTTGGTTGTTTAAATAAATTGCCTGCCTTGTAATCAAATTTTAGTTTTGAAGCTGTAACTTCTTAATTCTTTTTCCTTCCTCTCTTCTCTCTGAATTAAGTTGGGAGCAACAGTGAATAGGTTGAATGTTTAAGAACTGGAGGAATTTTCAAGCTAAGTGTTGTGTTCTTAAATCCCGAAAATGAGAACAAGTGAGCTGGGGTTAGGAATTGGTAAGTTGGGGTCATGGCACTTGACTGAAATTTGTGTTGTGGTTTAATTTAAGTTGCAGGACTTGAGTTGTCAAGTATTTGTGAGAGTCCTTTTTCTTCAAATTCTTCTTATCTAATACTTTCTAAACATGGAGCAAGGGTTAGCACTTTAAATTCTAAACAATTGCCTAGTATAAGTATAATGGAGTCTTTGTAGTTTAACCTTTAGGAACCAAATTTATGTTTAATAAATGCTCTTCTCTTTTATCTATTTTGAGCTTGCCTAATAGATGAGTTATAACCTCTCATTTGGCAAAATGATCAATAGATTACATTATGTAAAGAATTGAATTATTATAAATAGATAGAATCTAAACTTTTAGTTTTACCTTATTAGACAGGGGATTAAAGAATTACAAAGAGAATAATTAGAACTTAATTAAATTTTAACCAACTTGTAAAAATCATTATTTTAACAGGAGGACATCCAGCTCCAAACATTACCCGTACTTTCTCGGAGCAAGACAATTACATTCTATGGTCTTGTGCTTTCATTCATATCTTGTACTTCTCTTGATGACACGATGTGACACGATATCATGTCATGTTCTTGTACTTACTTGTAGTCGGGGAGGGGAAATATACTAGCTATGTGACCAAACCCATGTTCTGATATTCATGTAGATAGCTTAGGCCTCGCACTGTGCACGCAGGCCCTATGCCGTACCGATATTCTTGTACTCTTGTACTTATTTATGTACTCACCCCAGCCGGTCACATCGGCTAGTTGTATTTCAAATATTGTGTACGTGTCATTTCTTGTACTTCAGGTTCATGGTTTACATTCTTGTACTTTATTTTCTGTACTTACATTCTTGTACTTTCATGTTCTTTCCTGTACTTTATATTTCTTGTTCTCCTGTACTCATTTCTATATCATGATGTTCTTGTCCATTACCTAAAACTGTACTTTGCTCCGCTCCTGATTGTATATTTTGTAGGTGAGATGGAGGCGATGTGTGACACGTATTATGGCCGTGAGCCTGCAGACATGCTAGAGCCAGCTGGAGCTGTACTAGACCTAGAGGCCGAGGAGGCCAAGCTATCTTTTCCTTTAGATACTTTGCTTTCATTGTATTAGAGACTTCAGGCATTACCTTACTTTCTGGATGAATGTAATAAATCATAGAATTGTACTTTGGATTCTGGATTCATTTATATAGATGCTGGGATTTGTATATCTTCATATTGCCTTATAATTTCCCTAGATTGGTATAGCTTATTTCGTTGTGTCTAACGACGAAGGCTGGGCATGTCCGACTCGTGTCCGATTATTTGGAAGTGGGTCGTGACATGTTTTTATTGGTGGCCCATACAGGTCCTTCCTAATGGTACCTAGGT
Source organism: Iris pallida (assembly GCA_029216955.1). NCBI lineage: Eukaryota > Viridiplantae > Streptophyta > Magnoliopsida > Asparagales > Iridaceae > Iris > Iris pallida. The sequence continues at coordinate 1,854,728 of JANAVB010028620.1, forward strand.
TTTAGTATACTATTGGGGGACTTGATTAAACTAGGGAAACTTGATCGCAATATAGGAAATCGGGTACATTGGGTATATGCATATTAGATAAAACATTTATATTTACTTGTAGGTTAGGTTTTTATCAATCACAAAGTTTTCTTTCTATTGCAGGATGGTCACTACGAGGAAGAATGCATATCAGCCTGGAGTTGCAGGCAGTTCGGGTCAGTCTGTACCAGACATTCTGGTAGAGCAGCTTCCGCCACCGCCTCTTATCTTTCCTCCAGTGCCCCCGACGATGATGTTCGACGGCGCCCAGGTGATGGCCATGTTCCAGCAGTTCATGGAGGCTTAGAACCACCAAGACGTACAGTTTTGGGCGACAGTCATGGATGTACTCAGGACCCGAGAGCCAGTTCCACCAGCACCAGTAGCACCTCCAGTACCAGCTGTCACGCTCCGACCTAGAATCATTCGAATCATCGTCCTCGCAGGGGGCGTGATGCCGTACGATCCTGGAGTTACGCTCGTGCAAGACAAGATGACAAGTTCTCAAATGGTTATCTTTAAATAGATATTAGTAACGAAAGAAAAACAGAGTATACGAAACAATTCTCTTTATTGATATTCGAACTGAGATTACAAAGGCTTTCAATAGCCCAACTAAATTTGCCAGGTTGGCTAAAATACTCAGGTTCTCTCTTTCCCATAAAGGATTTTACCGTTCCATACATCATGCCTTCTATATCTCGGCCGTATCAATCATGTTGTAAGTCCAAGCGTCAATGCGATCGCAACGCTTCAAACGTTACGGCATTCCATGCCTCTGCACGATGAAACGAAGCTTTGTCGTGAGTAATCCATTCCCTGCACCCTGTATGCAAGCTGGTGGCGGATCAGTACGTTCGTCCTCGCATGTACTGACAAAAAGACCAACTTTCTAAACCGACATTTTAGTATTTATGTTGAATCATGCAACTTAGCTTATGATCTTGTTATATTCTCCTTAGGGTCGATTTCATGGCATATTCAAAAGCGTAAAGCATGTTATCATAGCAAGAATGTTATTTGAATTGAATAGGCAAGCAGGCAAACAATCTCGTGTTTGTTTCATGGCGCTACTTCTTACCAAGTCGACGTACTCGCCCTTGCACTGATGCAAGGTGAATACGCCCCATTCCTTCCCTGTCATATTATAAGTGCTCTCTATGCAGGATCTATGTGTGTGGGGCACATACATGCCTGCACTTTCAACCATCGTTCCTTAACTATATGAAGGTCTTGGCGTATCCGTGCCGAAATGGACTAAAGGTGTTTCTTTTCTTTCTTTTTTTCTCTTTTTTTTCTTTCTTTCTTTCTTTTCTTTCTCGAATTTGGGTAGCTCGGCGCCTCTCGTAGTGGGTTGCTGTCCCAATTACGGAGATCTACCGCTACATACCATCATTTACAGCTTTTCACATCTCGCTAAGCGATCGTTAATCGTCTTACGGGTGTGTGCCTATCAAAGATCAATTCCCTCCTAGGCCAAACGGTTCCGACGCCCCGACACTTAACCGTTCGAGGGAACACCCATGTACGGGCTATTATCTCAATTATCTCAAGTCCATTCCATTCGACCATGCAACACACTATTATTCAAACAACCAAGCATGGTCTTGAGTCCGAGACTCAGACTTTATCATCTCGTATTTCTTCCATTTACTTTCTATGTTCATACATTTCATAATTCGTTTCAATGTTCGATGGTATCATGCCTCAACTCAATGTTCGTCAACCGAACGACCCGAAGGTCCTGAACACCTTTCGAGACATCATGCCACATCTGACAGTTCCATCACATTCATGCCAAAACTGTACTCTTTCACAACGAAGCCATCTTTTATGATCGTGTACACGTAGGCATGTTTCGACACATTTATCAATTTTCCTTCGCGTCGTGCACTTGCTGCACGCATCAAAGCCGTATTTCCATGTTTTATGCCTTAGTATTCAATGTTCATGGCTTGCACGCTAGGGCGTTCGCCTATTGTCTTTCAATGTTCTAGCCGTCTAACTCGTACGCGAAGGCACAGAATGGCTCGTGCACGAAAGCACTCGTCGAATACAGTTATCCCACGTTCTTGCGGCTTGCGCACCGAGGCGCTCGCCCTTGCGATGTCCAATGTTCCATAACGACTCGTGTATTTGATGCACGTTTCATTTTAATTGTTCTAACTAGTGTTCGACACACACTACGATTTATCTTACGATCGGACCATGCCTGTGGCGTCGATAGGTTAACTTTACATACAATGATATATTTTGACTTAGGCACGAAGGAGTAAAAAGAAGAGTCAATCCTCCCACCTTGAGCCGATACGCCTTATCGTTTTACCGAGCCAATAATATTCGATTTTGTAACTTTGTTGTACGGCCAACTCTCCTGACTTAGCCATTCGAGCACTTCGTGCTTCATTGAATTATACGTCCGATTTGGCTTACCGTGCCAATGCCTCAGTCCATCGTAAGGCGACGATTTAGTTCACGGACCCGTTACTGAATAAGGGAAAATGTTGACCTCTAATATTTCAGTGTAAACGTATAGCTTGCACATGAAACCAACTAAAATCAATACTTGCATCGATTTAGACTTGCACTTTGGTCGATTCGAATTCTTAGAATCTTTGAGCCGTCTCAACATACTTATCCTTCGTGATAATGTGGCGCTTTGCATCGATTCAACTCGATGCATTCCTTCGGGACAATGCAACTCTTCGCATTGACTTAGTTCGATGCATTGCTGTCATGCCCCAGAACCAGAATACTGGAGAGCGGGGGCGTACATAGCCAGCTACGTATATTGAAGTGCAACCCACCTCGCTATACGGTCACGACTGTCTAGATACATGAGAGTTTAACTACAATCCATCAGTCTCCTATGGTCATGAACAAGCCTATTGTCTCAATCACAAGCAAGTAGTAACAGTCACAAGATATTAGAACATCAAATATACAATAGTAAGGCGTCTCATACATTACATATTGGATGATCATGAAGCTAGTCGTACAAAATGTCAAGACTAGCAAGAGTTCATTCATATATGATCAACCCTAGGATCTGTCAATCATGTTACAGCCCGTAGGCAGACAGTAAATAAAGGTACAACCGAGCTAACAAGTGCTCGTCGGCTAAACGCCTCAAAAGAATAATTTTACAATAAAGTGGGGGAATAAAAAGAAACCCACTCATTGCCAGGGTTACGCCTGGTGGTCACCATCTGGCTGGAAGGTAGGTAGATCCTCTGGAGCTGCTCCGATATCTGGCCATACAAAACCAGCTGGGTCAGACCCCAGAAAGAGCATGTGCCACAAAGGGGGCTTCACTTAGGAACTAAAACCAGCAAATCACAGTAGAATAGTTAAGATAATAAATAAAGAATTGATAATAATAGAGATAACAATAGTAAACTGAGTACAAGGAAATCATTCAAGTAGCCAGGTCACAACTCTTAACCCAAGCAAGGACCGGGATTGTAACCCTTCACCTGAATAGAAATCCGTCTCAAATACTATTGGTTAGGTAATATATCGAGTACGAAGAAACCATTCAAGTAGCCAGACTGCAACCCTTAAACCAAACAAGGATCGGGGTTGCAATCCTTCGCCTGAATAGAAATCTGCCTCAATTACTATTGGTACAGTAAAGACAATAAACGAAGAGAGGACACAGTACTGCTCCGGGAGCCAGGTTACAACCCTTAAACCAAACAAGGACCGGGGTTGTAACCCTTCGCCTGAACAGAGCTGGACCCCTGCTCTTTATTGTTAAGGCCAGTATAGATAATTATGGTGCTGAAATAAGTAAAACATGACGAGCATGACTTGGGGTTACAATAAGACAATAAACGAAGAGAGGACACAGAACTGCTCCGGGAGCCAGGTTACAACCCTTAAACCAAACAAGGACCGGGGTTGTAACCCTTCGCCTGAATAGAACTGGTCCCCAGATCGTTATTATTAAGGCAAGCATCAATAATCATGTCATGTCACAATCTTGCGCAGGATCAGGATAAGACTAAGCTGGAATAAACTCCATCCAATCAATCACGGCCAATCAAGAGTACGGCTTGATACTTTAACTAACTAGTGGTTATCACAGGCCTAGTTACTAGCTAGATACAATGAGATTATCCCAACAGCCACAAGCCCTGCAGACCATCCGATTATCTAGGTCGAATGTCCATTTATGAAGAATGCAACACGTAACTGTGTGCTGGAAATATGCCCTACTCGTCGGTAGGCTACAAGTCCACTGAATGCGCCCAGATAATGGGATTGCCTGCAGCTGGGAATCTCTTCATGACTACTGAATCATTCTAGTTAATTAGCCTTAGTCAATTTTAGTAGGTATCCCTGACCGTGGTACTCAGGGATCTCCATCCTAGACATGATGTAAGACAGTACCAGTTTATTTGTACAAACACAATTGTCCACGGTAACCAGGTCTTTCATACTTGTCATGTCAGACTAGTTGTCTTAACAGCATGTCATGATATATCATGTCAGTTTACTTGTTAAGAGTGCGCCACGGCGGGCCACTATCGTGTTCTATTCTTATATTATCATGAATGAGAGAAACTTGCATAAAATAACTAGTGACATATTCTTGAAGCTGAGGAAAAGATCTACAACTTTCATGTTTTGAGTTTTTCAAGATTTTAGCTACAAAATAACCTAAACAGGCAAAAACAGTGAAATAGAGCAATTTCGGCACGTGGGATTCCTGTACGAATCGGCGTATGAGATTTCTGCACAATCGGCGCGTGGGATTCCTGCACGAATCGACACGTGGGATTCCTGCACAATCGGCACGTGGGATTCCTGCACAATCGGCGCGTGGGATTCCTGCACAAATCGGCGCATGGGATTCCTGCACGAATTGGCATGTGGGATTCCTGCACAATCAGCGTATGGGATTCCTGCACGAATCGGCGCGTGGGATTCCTGCACAAATCGGGAAGTCCGCAGTCGCACACTTGTGCACGGAGATAGCTGCACAGGCAAGAACTTCTGTCTTTGACATAATTGCCTACCCATCAAGTAAGGCTAAATTGGACTCTAACCGTTATACACTCTAGGGGTAACACGAAGAGGCCTAAGGCAGCATGCACCCTGTGCGAACAACGTGCTACGCTGATAGTCATATTGGATTATGAAAGCCATACACCTTCCAGGGATGGCACAAAGAAATTCAAGGCGGCACACACCCTGCACGATCAAAGTGCTATGCCGACCACTCAGTTGGACTCTGAATACTACGCACCTTCTAGGGCTTGTAGGAAGAAATCCAAGGAAACATCCTGTTTATCGTGATAAAAGATTATACAAACTTTGTATTTTAAACGTAAAAAGAGTAGAATTAATTTCTAAACAGGCGATCTAAGTACAAAATTTCTAGAAAAGTGTGACGACGTAGATCGAATGCTCAAATGATATAGTTCAATACAGTTTGCTATGGATATCATATTCTTAATCTTTTCTTATCAATTTAAAATGCGTCATGGACTTGATTTATCTGGTCTGCATACGGCTTGCATGATTCTACTTAAGGCTTATTGTAGTAGTCATTTATTTACTGTTTGGCGATTTGCCCACTTATTTGTGCTGCCAACTTGCTTTCTAGAGCTGTATTTTTTTTCTTGGGTTGCATTTTGTGTGGATAAAGCTGATATAATGATATATTGATCCTTTTCTCTCTGTTTTCATTGTGAAGGGTGAAGTATTCTGCTTGCAGTTATTATATGCATTTTTACTCTCTTTTTTTAAAGTTGAAGGAGTATGTTTGCTGTGCACTTTATGATTCAGTGTTCACCTGCCTCAATTTTGTGCATGCCACAAATTTGAATCTAGAAGCAAGATAAGTGCACATCCGAATATTATCATTAGTTGATGAATATAAGTAGTTTTGAGGCTAGCAATGACACATCTATAAATGGGAATGTGAAGAAAATGGTGTCTCCTGCCCCTCCGAGCTTGAATGGCACAAGACATCGTCCAGTGACTCCTTTAAGGGCAAATAACATCGCATGTATGTATTTTGTATCAAAGAACATATAATATTCAGATTTTCTCAATATTAGTTGTTGAACTATTTGTGATTCTCTAATGTGGGCCACAGAAGAACTATTTAACAACCGCGACACTTACATAGTATTGTTGAACTTCTTAATTTATCTAATAATAACCTAAGCATTTATAAATTCTACCAGCTCTTTATTTTTATATAAATTTTGGTTGGTGTGGCTCTAACTTTATGAGAAATTGATGCATTATGACTTTGAGGAGGTGATTGATTCAGATGAAGAGCTAAACTTGATCTCAATGGCCAATAACTCAACCTTCTATGGCATAACCATTATTTGTACAGACTGGTCCTTCGAAAAGAGTGCATATTTATCTTTTCTTTCAATATGAGTATTTTGTCGGTGTACTAGTATATAGTGTCATGTTACTGCCATATTTTGTAGATTATAGGGTCAATAGTTTTACTCATGGCAATATTTTGTATAATCCGAGAGGCTGCTCTTTGAAACTCAACAAGATTCATAATATTAAAGATTTCATGTTAAGCAAATCTCAACAGTTTTTGTGATTTTATTTCAAATTTAGATATAAGCTATACATATTACACTAAATTGAACATTGTTGTTTTAAAGATAGCTCTGATACCATATCAATTTTGACATCATGGTTCTGATACATGCCAATTTTCATGGCACTGCTACACTGTTGTTTTAAGTACTTATATGAAGTTATGATACCCTTTTTTTCCTAGATAGCTCTCATGTCAAATTGATTTACTCATTATTGCTCTGATTTTTCATTCCCTTTTTTACATAGTTTAAACTGCAATATATTAGAGAACTATAAGGTTTGCAACTTAATATCTTTGCAATTTCTATGTTTACTTTACCTGTTTCTTTTTTTTTTCTTGTTTGTCATTAAATTAAGCCAATTTCTAGCATAGTATAAGTTATCACCAACATAGGTGGTCAGGAAAGGACCAACAGTTTTCTTTTTATTCAAAATAAAATGAGATGACACCAAAAACATTTCAGTCTTCTCAAAACATTTTCCTAAACTTTTGTATTTGTAAGAATTTACTTGTCTTTTCAGTTTTTACAATTGACAAATGTGGTCACCTAGCATGACAAACAAACAACTAAATCTGGAACTATGCTTCTTAAGCACATGATATTATTTTATCTATCACAGAGTTGATTCTAGTTGTGTGAATATTTGAGCACGGGGAGCATCTTCACATAGTTCTTGAGACCTTGAGGAAGGAGAGATTGTATGCCAAGCTTAGTAAGTGCGAATTCTTCCTTGATAGAGTTTCTTTCCTTGGACACATTATCTAGGGAGAAGGACTTTCAGTTGATCCAAAAAAGATAGGTACAGTGGAGACTTTGCCGACACTGATATCTGTTACAAAAGTTAGGAGTTTTTTCGGACTTACCGGGTACTATCGCAAGTTCGTAGAGAATTTCTTACGAATTATAGAGCCGATGACACGGTTGACGCATAAGGATCAGGAGTTTCAGTAGACAAAAGATTGTTAGAAGGCTTTTGAGGAATTAAAGCAGAGGTTGACCTTAGCACATATATTGACGCTTCCTTCTAGATCGAAAGGATTCGTTGTATATAGTGATGTATCAGGTAGTGGACTTGGATGTGTTTTGATGCAATACAGAAAGGTCATAGCCTACGCATCGAAGCAATTGAGGGCACATGAGAAGAATTACCCTACTTATGATCTGGAGTTAGCAGCAATGATCTTTGTATTGAAGATATAGAGGCATTATTTCTACGAAGAGCGTATGGAGATATTTATGGATCATAAGAGCTTGAAGTATGTCTTCACACAAAAGGAGTTGAATAAAAGACAACGGCATTGGTTGGAGATCATGACAGACTATGTTATAGATTTGTAGTACCATCCTGGCAATGCAAACGTTGTAGAAGAAGCTTTAAGTAGGAAGCCTACTGCATATTTTTTGGCAGCTCAGCCATAACTATTGGAGGATCTTCATAAGCTTGGAATAGAAGTCGTTACGACAGGACAACAAGGAGTACTTACTAATTTAGAAGTACAGTCATCGCTTGTGGATATAATTAAAGCAGTTTTGCCTACAGATGCAATATTTTGAAGGCTTCAAGAGAGGATAAAGGCTGGAGAACAGACAGGACTGCGTACTCATGAGGATGGGACATTAAGGTGCAAAAATCGCCTATATGTTCAGAATGGGGAGTTGAAGCAGGAGTTGATGGAGCAAGCACACAGTTCTATTTATTCTATTCATCCCGGGAGTACTAAGATGTATCGAGCTTTAAAGCAGTACTATTGGTAGCATGTTATGAAGAGAGAGATTGCACGCTTTGTAGCGAAGTGTTTTGTTTGTAAGTAGGTGAAGGCATAACATCAGAGGACCGCAGGTATATTGGAACTGCTTCCTATCCCTGAGTGGATGAAGAAGCACATTACTATAGATTTTGTTACTAGATTTTTGAGGAGTCCTAGCAGAAAGGAAGCAGTTTTGGTGATTGTGGATAGACTCACGAAGTCATCTCATTTTATGCCGTCCAGAGTGGGATAGCCCACCGAGATATTAGCTGACTTGTACATGAAGCAAATTGTGAAACTTCATGAGGTGCCAGTTAGTATAGTCTCGAACAGGAATTCTATATTCACATCACATTTCTGGTGGAGTATGTAGGAGAGTTTGGGTACGAGACTAAAGTTTAGCAGGTCGTATCATCCACAGACCGATGGTCAGTTAGAGCGCACTATTCAGACACTAAAAAACATGTTGAGAGCGTATATGTTAGATTTTGGAGGTTCTTTGGAGGACCACTTGCACTTGGTGGAATTCTCTTATAACAATAGTTAACAAGCTAGCATACAGATGGCACCATATGAAGCATTGTATAGGAGGAAGTGTAGATAGCCAGTATATTGGAGCGACATTGGAGAATGACAAATAATTGGACCAGAGCTTGTATTCTAATCCATTGGTGAATACAGCATCGATGATGAACGAGCCTTCCCACTTTGGCTGGAACTTGTCGGCGATTTTGTGAGTCATAACCATCGGCCTTCGAACTGCCAGAACGAGATCGCCCACTTAGAATGTTCTGAGTTTAACCTTTTTGTAGAAGGCTCCGGAGATACGTGCTTGGTATAGCTCGATTCGCTGTTGAGATAACAAGCGCTTCTCATCTAGGGCCTCCAACTCTTGCAGTCGGCGGTGGTGATTATCATCTGTCGTCAACCGATGGGTGAGGGCAACACGGAGCGAGGGGATTTGAGTCTCTAGTGGGAGAACTGCCTCACTCCCATACACCAGAGAGAATGGTGTGTTCTCGATGGCAGTCCGTACTGTAGTACAGTACGCCCATAAGCATTCGTCGAGCTTTTCATTCCAGTCGTATTTGCTTGATGATACGAACTTCTTGAGAAGCTTGATAATTGTTTTGTTGAATGCTTCAGCCAGACCATTAGCCGCCGAATTGTTTGGTGTTGAAGTAATATTCTGGATTCGGTGTTTGTTGCAGAACCGATAGAAAGCGTGGCTTCCGAACTGCGGACCATTATCATAGATGATCCTTTGGAGTAGTCCAAAGCGGTAGATGACGTGATGCTTGAGGAAGCTGATCACGTTTGAAGTCTTTATTTCTGCTAGCGGAACAGCCTCCGCCCATTTGGAGAAGTAATCTGTGATTGCGAGTATAAAACGGTGTCCTCGGGACGAAGGTGGAGTGATCGGACCAATGATGTCCATTCCCCATGCTTTGAATGGCCAGGATGCCACCGTCGGATGTGGAAACTCGGATGGTTGGTGAATAAAATCTGGGTGGACTTGACAGGCTTTGTATTTTTTGTGTATAGTCTATTGCATCCGCAACCATCATGGGCAAGTAGTAGCCCATTTGGCGAAGGTAATCTTGTAGTTTCGGGCCGGGCTGATGGGCCACACAGATGCCATCATGAGCTTCACGCACGGCTTATTTGGCTTCTGTATTTGACAGACATCGAAGCAGTAATCCATCATATGATCGCCGATATAGCATTTTCGTCTCTGTATCATAGAAGAATCTGAGGGAACGTCTTCTAATAGAAGTAGCTTCCTTCGGATTCTTTGGCAGGATATCGTAGACTACGAAGTTGATGAATGGTTGTCTCCAATCTGGTGTTTCATCGATTGTCAGTGTGGAGTAACTCTCAACACATTGAACATTATTTCTGTGATAGACCAACCCACGGCCTATGATGTCAACCATATGATGAGCATGATTCGGTACTGCAGGGAAGCAGCCAGACCTGCTAGGGCATCGGCTTTAATGTTCTGGAGCCTGGGAACGTGCTCTATAAAGAACCCTCCCAAGGACGAGATGATGTCAATCGCTATTTGGTGATAGGAGATCATGTCTTCATGGTGAACCTCGTATGAACCCCGAATCTGATTGACGATTAACTGTGAGTCGCCGTATGCTTCAAGGTGCTCTACCCCCAGTTTTTTTGTAAGTCGGAGGCCAATGACCAAAGCATTATACTCGGCTACATTATTTGAACTGGCTCTGTGAGGGAATAAGCTCGATTGATCACTAGCCTGGTGGACGAAATCAGCACCACTCCGACTCAAGCGACGATGTTGCCCTTGGGCCCAGTTCTAGAAGCGCCGTCGAAGAACATCTGCCATATGGTATCATGGGAGGCCACATTTGAATTAGCGACCTCGTCTGGAATTTCTTCGTCTATTTATGTTGACTCCGAACCTGGATGAGCTGCTAAAAAGTCTGCCAGAGCTTGACCTCTAACAACCTTTTGCGGGGCGAAGATCATATGGTAGGGGGACAGCAATATCTCCCAGGTAGCGAGGCGAGAGCTGAGTACACCTGGTTTAGTCATGAGGACCCTGAGGGGGTTGATCTCTCGATATGACATAGATAGTTTGTCCCGTGACGTAGTGTCGCATCTTCTGAATGGCAAAAACCAGAGCAAGGTACTCTATTTCTACGACAGTATATCGGTGTTCTTGCCCCACAACCATTCGGCTGAGGTAATATATAGCTTGCTCATGGCCTGCCTCGTTGTTTTGTGCTAACAGAGCACTGAGAGAATGTTTCATCGCTCGTACATAGAGCAGGAATGGTCTTCCAGCAACCGGAGCTACCAGGACTGGAAGGTTCGTCAGATATTCTTTGATGTTGTTGAAGGTGCGCTGGCACTCTTCATTCCATACGAATGAAATGCCTTTCTTCATGAGGTGGGTGAATGGCTGACACCGTCCGAAGAGGTTGGAGATAAACCTCATGATGTAGGCTAGCCTCCCTTGAAGGCCTCGGAGTTCAGGGAGATTTCTTGGGGGACCCATCTCCATGATTGCCTTCGTCTTCTCAGGGTCTATGTGGATATCCTGGGAGGTAATGATGAAACCCAAGAACTTCCCGCTGGATACGCCCAAGAAGGATTTTGTGGGATTTATTTTCAAATTGTGCGCTCGCATCAGGTCGAACACTGTCCTAAGATCATGCAGATGATCTTCCTTAGAGCGGGTTTTGACGGTGGCTTCGTTAGGTCTGCTACAGGAAAGCTGCATTCCTCGTGATGCTTTTCAGAAGCGGGGGCTAAATGAGGCGACATGGCAACAACAGTCGAAATCTCCTTCGGGGCTTCACCGTTCAGGGGGTTCTGGAGCGTAGTTCCCTCCGTCATGCTACTCCTTGCAGTAGCCTTCTGCACCCAGGTACGCCGAGTCTTCTTCGGTTTTATGAACCACTTTGTAAAACTCGAATTCTGAGATCTTCAAAAGCTTGCTGGTCGAAACGTACGTCCGATATCTTTTGAGAATATCACAGCAAGTTGTCGTCAGATTGCGTCATCACCTTCTTGTTAAAGGAGAAGGAAGTCCCCAGCAGAGTCGCCTTCTTATTTGCCGTAACAAAGAGTTGAACAAACTTTTGCATTCAAACATATAGAAAGTACATTTGATTCTTAAATAAGAGATCTAAGTATTAGAATTTTTGGGGTATTATGACGATGGAGATCAAGCACTACAGTGGATCCATTACTCCATTGATGATCTGACAACGAGTTGAACTTGCTCTAGCTTTCTGGGGCTTGGGAATGGAACTCTGGTTTGCCAATTAAGAAATTGTCGACCTTGTCGAAGATCTTTGATCGAAAGAAAAACTCCTTCTATTTATAGGCTTTGCACATATACGATGTGCTTGAGATTTGTTGGACGCACAGGATCGTTGTGCGTTGAGATATGAGACAATCTGCTTTTCTTAGATGGTGAGGGCTGCTATTGAGCTGACACATAGCAGACGTTGAGATTTCCTTCTATTAAGATCTCGAGTGGTTATCAGCATAACCGAATAAACGCCAAATGGCGAGCCTCTATTGCTCAAAGTTTTTTGTTTAGATGAAGCTGAGTGGGTTTGACTCCTATCAAAGAGTTAGATTTTGTCTCTATCTTTATGGTAATGATTTAAACAAACCGATTCGATATTGCCCTTATCAATAGAACCAAATTTAGTTCTTATCTTTGGAGCAACGGTTTAAACAAACCAATCGGCCATTGCTCTTATCAACAAGACCTAAACTTCGTTCATATTTTAAGAGTGGTGGTTTAAATAAATCTGTTGGGTAATATCTAAAAATATATAAGTACTAGACTGGCAACGTAGGACAATGCCACCTCATTGGACTGTGCATCTATCCGAGCCTCACTTCTAGTGCGGCTTCGATGTCATTGTGCTTTCAGCCGACGAGGAGACTGTGTTTCAAAGTGTTTTGGGCGACGAGGAGTGTGTTTCGATGACGACGGTATCTCCGGAAGGAGCCTATTAAATGGGTTGTGCTTTGTAGAAATGAATTGTAAAGCGCAATACTCTTGGGGTAAATAGGCAGCAAAATTTAGCTAATTAAAAATTGTTAGCAACAAGCTCACATATAATATCCCACAAGTAGAAAAGAGCTTAAACGAATATACCACTGTTTGGCATTGATTGTAAAAGTACAGAACAATTTATATAGGAGGACTAAACTTAGACTCACAATACAAACTCGCTCGTACAAAGAAAGCCTAGGGACGAAAGCCTAGGTACAGCAATCTAAGAGAGAAAAGGAAAGGGTTATAAATAAGGAGGGTGGTGGTAGGTAGGAGGGTTCACCTTTGGTTCATGATGAACCAAAGCAAACCAAGCCAAGCCGAACCAACCCAATGAATAAACTAATCAATGAAATGCTAGAATAAATAAAGTAGGGAGACATGTAATACGGGTCAATTACGTATACGTATACCAAGATACGCAATACGAACCACAGACATTACAACTCTACCCACCTTAAAAGAATTTCGTCCTCGGAATTTAATTAAGAGGCTAGAGGGACAAGAACAAGCTATACTATTCACAGGCAAGCTATACTAATCAAGCTATCAATTAATTATTCATGCAAGCAAGGAATCGAAGGCATGAGGCATAAGAAAGATATTATACCTCACGAGTCAAACAGGTCGGGATATCGTGATCGGATATCATCCTCACGCTTCCAGGTTGACTCACCCAAAGAGTGATGATCCCAAGCAACTCGGACTAACTTGATAGTCTTGTTCTTAAGTATCTTCTCTCTTCGGTCTAATATAGACATGGGCCTCTCCTCATACGAAAGGTTGGTACCAACAACCAATTCCGAATGATCTAGGATGTGGCTCGGGTCCGGAATATACCGTCGCAGTTGGGATACATGGAACATATCATGCACCTCACGTAGTGACGGTAGAAGAGCAAGACGATAGGATACATCTCCTACTCGCTCCAGAATATCGAACGGTCCTATATACCTAGGACTAAGCTTTCTCCGTATGCCGAAACGAATGACGTCACGGTTAGGCGAAATCCTCAGGAATACATGGTCACCGACAAAAAACTCAAGAGGGTGCCGATGAGAATCGGCCCAATAACGCTGGCGGTCTTGGGCAACTCGAAGATGATCTCTGACTCTTCTGACCACTTCAACGGTCTGAGCAATCATTTCTGGACCGAGCATATGTCTCTCTCCGATATCGTCCTATGCTAGCAGAGATCGGCACTTCCTACCATACAGTGCCTCGAACGGTGCCATCTGAATACTAGCTTGAAAACTATTGTTGTACGAGAACTGCAATAGGTGCAGGTAATCTTCCCACGAACTACCGAAGTCGAGTGTACATGACCGTAACATATCTTCAAGAGTCTGGATCGTGCGTTCCGACTGGCCATCTGTCTGCGAGTGATAAGCTGAGCTGAACTGGAGGCGAGTTCCCAAACTCTCTTGCAAGCTACGCCAAAAGTGTGACATAAATCTGGAATCTCGGTCCAAGGTGATACTGACTGGTACACCGTGAAGTCTGACGATCTGCCTGAGGTACAACTCTGCTAGCTGAGCCGTCGACTGACCAACTCTGAACGGAAGAAAATGAGCCACCTTTGTGAGCCTGTCTATAATAACCCAAATAGCATCTCTGCTAGCCGGGGATCTAGGTAATCCAATCACGAAATCCATGGTTATATGCTCCTACTTCCATTCTGGAATTGGCAAGGGCTGAAGAAGTCCAGCTGGCCTCTGATATTCAGCTTTAACTTGTTGGCAAACCATACATCGAGAGACAAACCGGGCTATCTCCCTCTTCATGCCATTCCACCAAAAGTGCTGACGGATATCACGGTACATCTTTGTACCGCCGGGATAGATGGAATATTGAGAACTGTGAGCTTCTGCCATGATCTCATGCCTGATATCTCCGCTGGGTACACAAAGACGCTTCCCATGTCGAAGTGTACCGTCTTCATGAATGCATAACTCTGGTCTTCTTCCTGCCTCACACTCTGCTCTGAGTCACTGAAGCTTGGAATCTGCTGTCTGTGCCATCCGGATCCTCTCGACTATAGTGGACTAAACTTGCATGCTGGCCATCAACGCCACACTGGTAGGAAGGACAACTTCTATGCCCATCTTCTGAAGATCTACTAACAGCTCTGGTTGCGCTGTTAGGAAATAAACTCCGGCTCTCCTGCTCAATGCATCTGCAACGTCGTTGGCCTTTCCTGGATGATACTGCAGGTTGACATCATAATCCACAAGTAGCTCTAGCCACCTTCTTTGACGCATGTTAAGATCCTTCTGGGTGAAAACATACTTCAGGCTCTTGTGGTCGGTGAAAATCTCCACCCAATCTCCGTACAAGTAGTACCTCCACAACTTAAGTGCAAACACTACCGCTGCCAGCTCTAAGTCATGGGTTGGGTAATTTCTCTCATGATCACGAAGTTGCCGTGACGCATAAGCTATTACCTTTCCATGCTGCATTACAACACATCCTAAGCCTCTGCCTGAAGTATCACAATACACTGAGAATCCTCCGGTTCCATCTGGGAGCGGAAGAATGGGTGCCGTCATCAAGCCTCGCTTCAACTTCTCAAAAGAATCCTGACATTCTACTGTCCAAGCAAACTGCACATCCTTGCGGGTTAACTGGGTCAATGGTGCTGAGATCCGAGCAAAGTCCGAAACAAATCGCCGGTAGTAGCCGGCCAATCCAAGAAAAATGTGAACTTCTGCAACCGTACTGGGCATTGGCCATGTCTCAATGGCAACAATCTTCTGGGGATCCACTTCTATTCCTCCTCTGGTGATGATTTGGCCCAGGTACGAAATGCGATCGAGCCAGAACTCGCATTTACTAAACTTGGCATACAACTGGTGCTCTCTGAGAATCTGGAGGACAACTCGGAGATGCTGCTCATGCTCCGTTTCACTCTTGCTGTAGACCAGGATGTCGTCTAGGAACACAATTACGAACTGATCCAAATAAGGCATGAAGATGTGATTCATGAGGTCCATGAATACAGCCGGCGCATTGGTTGCTCCAAAGGGCATAACAAGGAACTCCTAATGCCCATACCTAGATCTGAAAGCTGTCTTCGGGATGTCCTGCTCTCTGACTCTGATCTGATGGTATCCTGATCGCAAGTCAATCTTCAAGAACACTGCTGCCCACTTGAGTTGATCAAATAAGTCATCTATCCTCGGGAGAGGGTATCTGTTCTTGATTGTCACTGAATTCAAAGTACGATAATCTACACATAATCTGGACGTACCATCCTTCTTTTTCACAAGAAGCATCGGGGCTCCCCAAGGCGATCCACTAGCATGAACGAATCCCTTGGTTCTAAGTTCTTCAATCATCTTGTACAATATCTCCAATTCTGACGGCGCCATCCTATAGACTCTCTCTGACACTGGAGCTGTCCCGAGAATCAAGTCGATGGTGAACTCGATCTCCCGTTCTGGCGGCATCCCTGGAAGCTCTTCGGGGAAAATATCTGGAAACTCCTCGACTATCCGAGGTAACTACACTGTTGCTACTGCCATCCGCAACACTGGAGGAGAAGGTTCAACTTTGCCTCGGAAAAAGGAAAACTCTGGCTCGCCTGGAATGCTAAAAACAACCCTGCCGATATGGCAGTCTATCCTAGCATACCGGTCCCTCAACCAATCCATCCCTAAGACCACATCATAATCGACCGTCGGGAACTCTATCAATCTAGCGGAAAAGTCTCTACCGCTAACTACGATCCGACACGAGGAAAACACCCTATCTACTCCTACAAGTCCGTTACCAGTAAGTATATTGAGCCTTACTGATAATGACTCGGACTCCAATCCTATCCGTGTCGCGAATCGTGCAGATATAAATGAATGCGAGGCACCAGAATCAAATAATACTGAAGCTGGAAAGGTGTTGACGAGAATAGTACCTGCCACTACCTCACCTGGTGCTATTCCTTCTTCTCCCATGGTCAAAGCCAGCACTTGACCATGTCCTCTGGGTGCGGGTCCGCTCTGCTGAAAATTCCTCTGCCTGCTCTGGATCAGGGCTTGGGCTTGGGCATACTACTGCGGTCTCTGCTGCTAGAATGCCTGGGCCTGCGTCGGCAATGGCCTCGGGAACGGGTACTGTAGCTACTGCTGCTGCTGGACTGGTACTGGTCCTCTAACTGAAGGACTAGAGAATGCCGATGAACTCCCCCTGTTCGGGCAGTTCCCAATCCTGTGGTCCGGGGTACCACAAACCCTGTGCTCTGCGACACTCTGATACTACATGCCCTGGCTTCCCGCAGTGTGAACATCCCACTGCGGAAGACTGCTTCTGCTTCTGCTGCTGAGGGTGCGTCGGGGTGGATTGCTGAATCGACGTCACTGAGGCCGCCCGCCTCGGAGCTCCAATGGTCAAAGCCTTGGCTGCCGGGGCTGGTGCTGATGACTGATTCATCTAGCCGTGAGATCGCTTCCGACCTCCGGTCCTATCCACGATCCTCTGGGAGGTATATTCATGCCTCCGGGCTGTCCTCATTACTGCATCAAAAGGCTGATGCTCAAACTGCTCCATTGGCAATAGAATCTCCAGATGAAGCCCCTGTTGGAACTGCTGGGCTCTATCGAACTCGGTCGCCACCAAGGTAGGAGCAAACCGTCTAAGTCTCAAAAACTCGGCCGCATATCCGTCGACCGTCCTGTCCATCTGCTTCAGATTGGTGAACCTCGTCTGTAGATCGTATCGAGCTACAGCATCGAAATACTTGGTCTGGAATCTCTCTCTGAATACTGCCCAAGCAATGGGTGCCACTAATCCAACGGCCTGCGCTGCCCACCAGCTGCGGGCAAGATACAACAACTGCAGGCGCACCATCGTCACCTTCTCGTTCTCTGGAGTCCTGGCTGCTTCTAGAATTACCTCTGTATCCTGAAGCCAAGCATCAGCAGCGATAGCATCTTCACTGCCGTCGAAGAAGGAAGGTTCAAGCGCTTGAAGCTGTTGGCCGCGTTGTTACCCTGATGACCTCCTCTGGTCAAAGCATCTGCCACCGCCTGGTGCAAGGCATCTCCTCGACGATCCTGGAAGGCTAATAGTGACCTGATGAGACCCACCAAAGTGCCATCATCAGGCTCTGTAGGCTGGACTGGCCGAATTGGTGGTTCTCCTCCGGTAGGCATGACTCTGGAGGATACTCCTGAATGATGGGCTTGATCTCCAGGTTGCTGCTGGTCTGTGGGAGGTGCTTCGCCTTGCTGATCGGCAGGTCCAGGAACAATGATGCTGAATAAGACGACATAGGGAACAATAAAGAAGGACCAGGACAGATCAACGATGTAAGCATATGATCAGGTCAAGATTCTCAGGGATTTAGAGGATACGAGTAGAGATCAAGGGCGAGTACTGATTGAGACATCTATTTGGTAAACCCTCACATATCTTGATTTACAAGACCTGCATGGGCCACCACTAAAATCATGTCACGCCCCAGAACCAGAATACTGGAGAGCGGGGGCGTACATAGCCAGCTACGTATATTGAAGTGCAACCCACCTCGCTATACAATTACGGCTGTCTAGATACATGAGGGTTTAACTACAATCCATCAGTCTCCTATGGTCATAAACAAGCGTATTGTCTCAATCACAAGCAAGTAGTAACAGTCACAAGATATTAGAACATCAAATATACAATAGTAAGGCATCCCATACATTAGATATTGGATGATCATGAAGCTAGTCGTACAAAATGTCAAGACTAGCAAGAGTTCAGTCATACATGATCAACCCTAGGATCTGTCAATCATGTTACAGCCCGTAGGCAGACAGTAAATAAAGGTACAACCGAGCTAACAAGTGCTCATCGGCTAAACACCTCAAAAGAATAATTTTATAATAAAGTGGGAGAACAAAAAGAAACCCACTCATTGCCAGGGTTACGCCTGGTGGTCACCATCTGGCTGGAAGGTAGGTAGATCCTCTAGAGCTGCTCCGATATCTGGCCATACAAAACTAGCTGGGTCAGACCCCAGAAAGAGCAAGTGCCACAAAGGGGCTTCACTTAGAAACTAAAACCAGCAAATCATAGTAGAATAGTTAAGATAATAAATAAAGAATTGATAATAATAGAGATAACAATAGTAAACTGAGTACGAGAAAACCATTCAAGTAGCTATGTCACAACCCTTAAACCAAACAAGGACCGGGATTGTAACCCTTCACCTGAATAGAAACCCGTCTCAAATACTATTGGTAAGGTAATATATCGAGTACGAAGAAACCATTCAAGTAGCCAGACTGCAACCCTTAAACCAAACAAGGACCGGGGCTGCAATCCTTCGCCTGAATAGAAACTCGCCTCAATTACTATTGGTACAGTGAAGACAATAAATGAAGAGAGGACACAGAACTGCTCCGGGAGCCAGTTACAACCCTTAAACCAAACAAGGACCGGGGTTGTAACCCTTCGCCGGAACAGAGCTGGACCCCTGATCTTTACTGTTAAGGCCAGTATAGATAATCATGGCGCTGAAATAAGTAAAACATGACGAGCATGACTTGGGGTTACAATAAGACAATAAATGAAGAGAGGACACAGAACTGCTCTGGGAGCCAGGTTACAACCCTCAAACCAAATAAGGACCGGGGTTGTAACCCTTCGCCTGAACAGAACTGGACCCCCGATCGTTATTGTTAAGGCAAGCATCAATAATCATATCAAGTCACAATCTTGCGCAGGATCAGGACAAGACTAAGCTGGAATAAACTCCATCCAATCAATCACGGCCAATCAAGAGTACGGCTTGATACTTTAACTAACTAGTGGTTATCACAGGCCTAGTTACTAGCAAGATGCAATAAGATTATCCCAACAGCCACAAGCCCTACAGACCATCTGGTTATCCAGGTCGAATGTCCGTTTATGAAGAATGCAACACGTAACTGTGTGCTGGAAATGTGCCCTACTTGTCGGTAGGCTACAAGTCCACTGAATGCGCCCAGATAATGGGATTGCCTGTAGCTGGGAATCTCTTCATGACTACTGAATCATTCTAGTTAATTAGCCTTAGTCAATTTCAGTAGGTACCCCTGACCGTGGTACTCGGGGATCCCCATCCTAGACATGATGCAAGACAGTACCAGTTTTTTTGTATAAACACAATCGCCCATGGTGTCCAGGTCTTTCATACTTGTCATGTCAAACTAGCTGTCTTAACAGCATGTCATGATATATCATGTCAGTTTACTTGTTAAGAGTGCGCCACGGCGGGCCACTATCGTGTTCTATTCTTACATTATCGTGAATGAGAGAAACTTGCATAAAATAACTAGTGGCATATTCTTGAAGCTAAGGAAAAGATCTACAACTTTCATGTTTTAAGTTTTTTAAGATTCTAGCTACAAAACAACCTAAATAGGCAAAACAGTAAAATAGAGCAATTCCGATGCGTGGGATTCCTGCACGAATCGGCGCGTGGAATTCCTGCACAATCGGCGCGTGGGATTCCTGCACGAATCGGCGCGTGGGATTCCTGCACAATCGGCGCGTGGGATTCCTGTACGAATCGGCGCGTGGGATTCCTACACGAATCGGCGCGTGGGATTCCTGCACAATCTGTACGTGGGATTCCTGCACGAATCGGTGCATGGAATTCCTGCACAAATCGGCGCATAGGATTCCTGCACAATCGGTGCGTGGGATTCCTGCACGAATCGGCGCATAGGATTCCTGTACGAATCGGCGCGTGGGATTCCTGCACGAATCGGCGCGTGGGATTCCTGTACAATCAGCGCGTGGGATTTCTGCACGAATCGGCGCGTGGGATACTCACGTTGCGTCTTCAGTACATGCGCGTAGGGAACCTACGCGCATGATACGCTCGGAGTTAAGGGATGCGTTGCTGGGATTTCACAGCGCATGGCCTCCCGGTGCGTGGCCTCCCGGGCGCATGGGGTTCATCGTCCCCAAACAGCAAGTTCAGCCATGGAAGTTCCGAAAACTTGTAATGGCCATAACTTACTCATCCGAAGTCGATATCAAGCGAAACAAAAGCCAAAACTGCATAAAATTGAATTCTCTACAACATAGAACCATTAGTTTTTGAAAATAACCAAGTTTTAGAGATCAAAACCAAAAAAATCGAAAATATTATAAACTTAGATCTACAAGAATCCATCTATCAAATCCAAAAATGTCAAGTTCTAAAGAGGCTTAGAATCAAGTAAGGAAGAGAATGGATCAATAAAACTAGATATCCCCATGAAGCAAGTTTGTACTTGTCTAAGCTCTCTCTCTCTCCCTCCTGGTGGTTGAAGAAGTAATGGTGGAGAGTAAATGAAGAAGGAAGGAAAATAATGATGAGAGAGAAAAGGAAGGGGTTATAAATAAGGAGAGTGGTGGAAGGTAGGAGGGTTCACCTTTGGTTCATGATGAACCAAAGCAAACCAAGCCAAGCCGAACCAACCTAATGAATAAACTAATCAATGAAATGCTAGAATAAATCAAGCAGGAAGACATGCAATACGGGTCAAATTACGTATACGTATACCAAGATACGCAATACGAACCACAGGCATTACAATTGCTCGAGACAACGTAACTCTCGTATCGATTCGCATCGATACATTTCATTCGGTCTATGCGATTCTTCGAGTCAACGTCTAAGCATAATGCGTCGTACGAAGCGGGGCATTACAGAATATACCACTCAAAACAAGGTTCATCCTTGAACCAAAACCAACACTCTGATTAAGTGTTTTATAGATCGTTTCACGATCTCGTCCCACCAATGTTGTTCAGTTTTACACTATCTTGCAAGCTTTTCATTAACATTTCAAAGTCCATCCTGCAGCTCGATTTGAATTTGTATACAACTCGATTTGGATCCGTACCTATATTCAAGGCGTCCCAAAGATATATGTATTTCGACCAAGTCCAGTAGTAGGAAATTGGAACAAAGCTAACAAGGAATTTCAATCCTATGTTTTCCATCTCTTACTCTCGATCGGACTTATCTTTAGCAACTGTTCTCGAAATTTTATCGTATACATATATTCGATACATACATGATTCATTTAATAAAGTCACTGCACATGATGCGATTCAAAATCGCATTTCTCATTTTGTATGTTTCGTATGGACTATCAATTCTATGTGTCGCGTCGTACCGTCGTGCATCCTATCGCAACGATCCTTCGCAACGCCTTACATTCGAATTCGCCACCCAGCTATTTTCGAAGTCTGGCTATGCAACTTATCTCGATACGATTTCCTTATCAACATTCGGGACTATGCCCTCTAGGTTACTTACCTAGACACCGTGCTTAAATTCTCCCGACGTAACTTTAAATTGACATTGCACAAAGGCCATAATCTATCCGACACAAAAGTTTACATCAAGGCGACAGTGCTCAAGGCAACGATTTGCCTTAACACGAAGGTCCTTACGATGCGTCTTACATTCGATTCCTAACGAGTAGGAATTTACTAGCCAAATTCCCAACTTATCCGTCTCGCAACATCGAACATAATTTCGATTCACGCAAGCTCAATTGCAAGGTAGATCCAAATCTAGAAACATAACTCATAAGTCATTCCCTTGTCGTTCTCTCTCGTGCATAGTACGACTCTCATATTCGCCTATCCGAATCACCAAGTCCGTTGGTGAATTTCTAGTTCAATCGTCGACCAACATAACCATTCAAGCATTCATCCGACAAATACTCTAAATCTAACTATATTATTCTCAATCGAAAGTTGTTCCAACAGTTCTTGATCGCCTAGACTTATTGTCAACATGCACCACATTATATTTGTTATCGATGCAATTTCATATGCGATATCGCATGGGTCATCTTACGGTCTGCAACATTCAACTTGATTTGGCGGTCAAGTCTTCTAGGGTCAGTTGCCCCAAAGCTACGCTCGATAATTATGGATCATCACCGAAGGATAGTGCTACGAACTATGCTATATCATATTTCGGAGACAAATCACGTTCAGACGATTTATATGCGACTACCCAATTTCGGACAAAACCATTTCTATCGACGCAAATGATGTGCAACTTTTCTCCGAGTAAGTTCGTACACTACCGTCGATGATTTCGCAATTTATGAAACATCAACTCATATCGAGCTCGAGTCTATCTTATTTATGGTCGATACACGAGATGCTATATGCATCGAACAATTGTCGATGAATTATAGTCCCGTCTTGATCAATCACAAAGTTCATGATCAACCACTTCGTTCATTTCCATATTGTTATTTACAAAATTTTTGATAGCGCGAGGCACACTCTATTTTGTATTCTCACATCGTGATTACGTTTCCTTACATATCGATCTCGATA
Organism: Iris pallida; assembly: GCA_029216955.1. Lineage (NCBI taxonomy): Eukaryota > Viridiplantae > Streptophyta > Magnoliopsida > Asparagales > Iridaceae > Iris > Iris pallida. The sequence goes on from JANAVB010028620.1 coordinate 1,877,965, forward strand.
CGTCGTATTGATTTCGATAGAGTAAGGGTCAACTTTGATTATGTTTCAACGTCGACAACTTGCATTCATACGTCCAAGTTCTCCACAAACATTTTCGTACGTCTCGAATCGTTTCTCGATTCGTTGCATTCTGTTATGCTTTGATCGCGTAACCGAGTTACCGATTATCCAACATCGAACCCTCGAGTTATACGATCACGCCCTCTAAGTTTTTGCGTATTTCAGTCGTACTCATATGAGTTTCATCGTAACGTAACCAATTATCTCTTAGGTACTATTTATCCACATCAACCAACTCTTCACTGAAGTCGCACATCATGCGATCCGATTATAATTTGCCTCTCCCAACATTTCTATCGAGATAGCAAGTCGTGCGATTCGATTCACCTCTGTTGAAGCATAAATTTTTTTAGCAAATGAAGCCCCAAGCGCCCAAGCCAGTGAAGCTCAATGCGCCCAGTCAGTAAAGCTCTATGCGTCCAGTCAGTGAAGCTCCATACGCCCAGCCAGTGAAGCTCCATGCGCCCAGTCAGTGAAGCTCCATGCGTACAGCCAGTGAAGTTTCATGCGCCTAAGACTAGCTCCTCCAAAAGGAGGGCGCATAGCCTGAGACATGGCTATACGCCCAAGCCTGAATCAGTCAAAGCCATGATCAAAATGTGCACCGAAGTGCACGGCCACGTCAGTCTCCACGAGCAGTCATGCACCGAAGCATGCGGCCACGTCAACACCAACCAACCCACGATCTCGCAGCCTGTATGTGCCAACATCCTATGCGCCCAAAGCAGGACTATACACTCACATAAAAACCAGCATGTTTCCTCATGTGGGCGCATAACATCATTCCAGATCAAGAACGACTATAAAAGGAGGGGCCTCATCCCTCTTCAAAAGACAGAACTTAGAGCATTTTCAAGTGCCAAATTGCTGCAATTCTTGCCAGTGAGCCGAGAGTTAGCAATTTTCTTAGGTTTTCTCCCACTTTTGTAATCGGAGTGTCAACAGAGTAAAGGAGCAACTGCCGCTCGATCTCCATTATCCCATTTCCCAGAATTCTTTTTTGTACTCGGGGATCCTCAGTGCAGGATCTCTCAGGCATACTCGATTTGTGGTGCCTTACGCCAATAAAGAAAAGACACCGTTTTTCTTCTTCTTTTTTGTGTGCATCCACAAAAATGGTGACTCTGCTGGGGACTACATTTTCTCCTAATGAGAAGGTGGTGACGCAATTCGATACCGACAAAGTGGGGAGCACTCAGAAGATGCTAATCGTAAAGTTCGATCAGCAGGCGTTCGAAGAGATGCTCTCGAGGGATGGCTCTACTCCCTCAAAATTAGCGAAGCCAAACAAGTCTCGCAAGACTTGGCTTCCGAAGGCTCGCTGTGCATATCCTGTTAGTGTCATAGAAGATATACAACTGTAGGACTCTGTCACATGGGAGCATGACTCTGCCACAGAAGTTCTCTAAATGGAGAAGGCTCACACCGTTCTGGGCTCTACTAGCCCAGTGACCTCTTCCATGCACAACCAACAATAGGGTGTTCAAAACCCGAGACTTGGCAAAGGAAAACACTATGATGCCAAGAATAGGGGTGTATGACACTCTGGCCAAACCCGACAAGGCTCACAAATTAAGGAGGCGAAACTGGAAGAAAACAACGCTTCTCCACCAAGCATGCGCCCAAGGGAGCGTTTGGGCGCATAGCCCCATCCAGAATACTTCTGTCTTCAGCAGGCTGGGCATCCAAAGCCATGCGCCCAAGGCTATGCACCCAGGCTCTCTTTATCCATACTATGTGCCCACATCAAGGAGGCTCAGACATGCTGTCAAGGAGCATACGCCCAAGGCCAGTCTCTAAGGCCTATGCTCGCACAACAAAAAGACAGGCCCCAACGCGTATAGCATGGGGCTGTCTTCAAGGACATCACAGAACTTAGGTGTGGGGGTTGCCCCTATACGTCAACTAAGTCTGGATGCACCTACTCTCATTACGAACCCGTATGCATTGCTCGGCGATGCATGCAACATAGATTGTAAGGCAAAACTCCCTTCCGCTGTCTTGCGCGACATGATAAATCATAAGCGTAAAGTGAGGGAGGACATAAAAATTCATAGTACACATTCGTGCACCAGTATTGTTATCAATTGTTGTGGCTCCAAAGCAACAAGAGGGCCTCAGAGAAAGTCCGTATTTCGACAGCTGAACTTCTCTGACGATGAGAAGCCACTATGTGTTTTATCCAACATGGCTTCATGTGGTCCCCCTTACGGAAGCCCCAATCAAAGACGGTGGACTACGAACCTAACTTTCTCTCTCAGTTTTGTGAGAAAAAGAAGAAGAAGTCTACCAACAGACGGCCATCAGGCTGTCACATCCGAAGGAGTCTATATGGGTACTCGGTCAAAGACAAGGTTCCGTATGAACGACAAAGAATCCCAAACTGGGGGTAGCATTCCCTCAGAGTCTGAAGCGGATGACCTCAATACTGGGGTATCCTTCCAGAGGATGATGATCCCTATCCGATGTTGACTATCTACCTCCTCTACCTGAAGATGAAGGATTTGCCCACTCGGAGATAGACAGTATCAGCACCAGTTGTACTATTTCCTCTGTTCATCCTCGTATGTCATCTACATACATGGCAGATGGAGAAAGACCTGAGAAGCCAGTGATTAGACCAGCAAACGGCTAGTGGGTCTTGAAACAGCATTCGCCAAGATCACTAATATGCTTACCAGTATCATAGCGGTTTAAGCTGTCGGGGCTGTTCCTCCACCTCAATAAAACATCTCTGCCTATGCTAGTCCGGCTCACAGCAACCCTCCTTCACTGCAAAAGGAGTATCATTCCGTTGTGCCTCCTCCAAATCTTGCAAATGCTGGGGGTGGTCCTTTGCCAACAACGCCTGACAACCGTTCATGTAACACCCAGTTTTTCAAATAAAGGTAATTTTGAAATTTTGTAATTTTAGTCTTTTAATAATGATATTTAAATCATGATATAATTTTTGGTGATTTTTAATCATTTTTTTAAAACTATTTTAAGTTATGACTTATGATTTTGGTGTTTGACTAGTATAACCTTAGAGACTGTTGACCTAGAGCCTAGCCATGTGATTAGGATATTTAACTAGTACATTTTAGCTTAGATGGTATTTTGGTCATTTTAGGATTTATTTGACTTTATTATGATTTATGGGAATTTGTGTGAATATAATATTAATTAAATATTGCTATGTGTTATGTTAGTCTTGACTAGTTGAGACTTTGTAGACTAACCTAGAAACTAACCCTAGTTGGTGACCCTAGTCTAACTCTAGTTAACCTACTTTATTAATTAGAAATTAGTTTTAAAGTAGGGAGGATTAGTTTGGGTAGAATTAGTCCATGACTAGTGACTTAAGTCAATGACTTATGACTTACCAATTTTAAGTCTAGTCTTTAAGCCTTAGGCCCATGAATTAAGCCCAAGACCAATCCTAACCCAACCATGGCAGCCACTATTAGGTTT
>JANAVB010028620.1:1886477-1897297 GCA_029216955.1 Iris pallida
TCGAAACTCTGGTTATTGATTCTTGGGAAGTTTTATCCTAAGGCTATATAGAAGGTTAGTAATGGAAAAAAGAAATTAATTGCATTCAATAAGGATATTGAACAAGATATTGCAAGGAAATGACTAGGGATAAAGGGAACATAAAGTTATAAAAATTTAGAGATTGTTGTGGAAATTTTTTTTTGGAGAATAATATTCAAAGGTGTATGTCGAAGAAAATACGGAAGTTAATTTTATGATGGAGGATAAGTTTTGTAAGGCCTAAAGGTATTTAAATTAAATAACACGAGGAGAATCATTTGAACAAGTTCAAGGAATTCGTAAACGGGATTTAGAGGTTTCGGGCCAAATTTAAGACAAGGTGAAAGAATTTGGAAATTTAAATAAATGGTTGATATTGATTTCCTAAATGTGAAGGCTATGCTTCATGAGTAATATTTGGAAATTGGAAATTGCCTACGGTAGTCATGGTAAAGGCTTATGTAAAGGTTTTTATATGGAGACTGGTGAGGTAAGGATACGATTGGCAAGTTATGACCAGATGAACTTAAGGGTATCAGAAACAGATGATTAACTTGATCTTCCTTATCTTGTGCATTTATTTACTACCTCTTGAACCCCCACTTTCTATTTGAGATCCTTTGACATTCCTTATCTTGACCTTGACATTCGGAATGTAATACTAGCTATTATCCTCCAACAAATCTTGTATGCAAGACCTATACGAACTCACCTTCATGTAGGTATATCATGTCCCACTAAAAACCCGTCTCCTTGTACTCTATTTTCTTGATATAATTTTCTGGTCAAATGGCTAAACTATAACCTCTACCATGATACTGAATTATTCCTGATTTCAATTAGAGATCCAGCCTTGACTCAATTCCTTCGACCCGACATGTGATGATGTTCTGCTTGATTCCTTAAATGCTTAACCTTATACCTTATCTTGATTGCTTGACCCACTTAGTTAAGAATCAGGACTATGTATCTTCGTTCATCACTACCACCCTTACTTATATCTTATGCTGCTAATTATCCTTAGTTTTACAAGCTTATCCTTTTCGAGCTTAATTATGACATATTTTATTGGGTGCGCATCCACTAACATATTGTCTAATCAGAACCGACGTATGATGGTCTGATCAACCTATTGCGTTTTGGTTCGCTTTTCATATTAATCTACGTGGATGGAGACATAGTTAAACTTGCCCTAGAATCTTATCCGCAACAGCCTTGACAATTCTTCTTGGAGTTATTTTTATCGCCTACGAACCTCGTATTCGTATCCAGTTGAATTAAATTTAATCATGACCTGGATCTTCATCATTGGATACTCGTGCTCATACTTGATTTCATTGATTCCCTATCTTGCCCAAATCTCGAATTATCCCGAAATTGATCAACTTAGATCTTGTCAAGACAAAAATCTATTTTGTGATTTGTTGTGCCTAAATTTTTAATTTTTACCATTTTATGGAATAGTAACCTTTTAATAATTTCTCAGTTGTTTGTTAATGACTAATTTTTATATAGGATGGTAGACAACCCTTACAACCTTGATGGTTGTTGTTCCCTTACCTTCCCAATTAGGATACCCTAGATTGCTTGTGTGTTGATACCATAGTACTATTTTGACCTAGAATGACCATTGCACCTAGGTGAGACTTCTAACTGCTATAGTATGCCCTGACCCTATATGATATTCCTTCAATTTGTATGGTTTAGATAAAATTCTTAGGACCTTGATCATCAGGAAATAGGGATGTTACCCCCATTAGTATCAACTGTGGATATATATATATATATAGGTTAGTCCTTGATGTGGGGAATGTGTGTTTATAAACCTGTAGCTTATGAGATTTTTAGTGTCAGCCCTGATAGGATTGGGAAGTTAAGAGCTAGCCTATTATAGAGTCTCTTTTTGCTAAATTCTGGTTGCCAACACTTAGGTAGCTAGCATAGGTAAATCCTAAGAAGTTGACCAGCGGATGACCAAGTACTAGGATATTAAGAAAATTGACTAGTGTTTGACCCATGACTATGTTTGACCTAGAAGGGGGTGCGATCATCTTAATTTCGAGGACAAAATTTTTATAAGGTGGGTAGGATTGTAACACCCATTTTTCAAATGAGGGTAATTTTGAAATTTTGTAATTTTAGTCTTTTAATAATGATATTTAAACCATGATATAATTTTTGGTAATTTTTAATCATTTTTTTTTTAACTATTTTATGTTATGACTTATAATTTTGGTGTTTGATTAGTGTAACCTTAGAGACTGTTGACCTAGAGCCTAGCCATGTGATTAGGATGTTTAACTAGTACATTTTAGCCTAAAGGGTATTTTGGTCATTTTAGGATTTATTTGAATTTATTATAATTTATGGGAATTTGTGTGAATTTAATATTAATTAAATATTGCTATGTGTTATGTTAGTCTTGACTAGTTGAGACTTTGTAGACTAACCTAGAAAATAACCCTAGTTGGTGACCCTAGTCTAACTCTAGTTAACCTACTTTATTAATTAGAAATTAGTTTTAAAGTAGGGAGGATTAGTTTGGGTGGAATTAGTCAATGACAAGTGACTTAAGTCAATGACTTATGACTTACCAATTTAAGTCTAGTGTTTAAGCCTTAGGCCCATGAATTAAGCCCAAGATCAATCCTAACCCAACCATGGCAGCCACTATTAGGTTTCCCTTGCCTATAAGTAGTCTCTTAAGAGTGTTCTTGCCTCATTTTAGGTTTGCTCTAATTTTGGTGGAAAGGTATTTTCCCCTATGCTCAAAATTCCTAATTAATTCATTCTAGCTCCTTTTTAATCCTAGTCTTTTGCAATAGGATCTAATTTATGTTTATATACTGTTTTTGGAGGATCACCTCAGTTTGCGTATTGATTGGAGATTTGGAGTTGCCATTTGGAATCCCCTTTTTGAAGCTCTTCCTTGAGTTTGATACTCGATAGGTAAACCACCTAAACCCTTGTTTCTTCTTGATTTTCTTGCATAATAGGTTAGGTTTAGGGGTTACCTAACTGCCCACAAAATTTGGGCATAATTCGTGTCCATTTCGTGTCCGTATCGGACACGTATCATATTGATGTACTAGGTGTTTGTAGAAATGCCACATAGGAATTAATTTTCATATTTTTGAAATGTAGTTGCATGGATTTGTAGATCTTGATGTGAGTATTAATTTTTGTGAAGGTGTCCTAGTGTTTCGTGTCCATTTGTGTCCTGTTTTTACGCGTTGATACGCAGCACGAGCCCGTGGGCCGTGTCCTGCATCTCAGGGGAGATATCTCGGGCCACAGGACACGTCGTGTCCTAAAATTTTGGGGGAATCTTGGGGCAATGTCTGCCACCAAGCTCCCAAAATTTGGAAATGTCTCGTGGTCTGTGCACGAAGAAATTGAAGTCGTATTGGCCGTGCGCTGTCGCGCACGGGCTGCTGTACGTGTGCACAGGCACGACTGACACGCGTGTCGTGTCGTGTCTGTAGGACTCGTAGACCTAGTGCAGGGTGTGTCAGACCTAGAGCTATCCTAGGTGGACCACTGGACATGAGCACGTGTCGTGTTGTGTCGTGTGTCGCGTGTTACACGCGCATGCACGCATGCATGACGATTGTTCGTGCACTGTCAGTGTCTGTGTTTGTGTATTGATTGCGACACGATTCGTGTCGAATTCTTGGACACGAATGCACTCTTATGTACCCTCACATGTATGTCCTTAATTACCAACCCTTTGTTTGGCTTTTAGGTGTGATTTTGAATTCGAAATTTTGAATTCTCTATTGTTCACTGATACGCACTGATACAACATGGCTGAATGTATTTTTCTGTATTTGATTTCATTTTTGTTCCTGTTTTGTGATGTTAATGGTTAATAGGACTTGCCTATATGTGTATTAATAGTCAAATATGAAGTTGTGTTTGTATGGGGTTAAGGGAATCACTGAATTGGTATTTTGCAACTGGGTTTGGGTTCCTGTCAAGTTCAGGAACCCTGAAACTAATTCCTGAGTTCTCTCACACCCCCACAACTGAAACACTCTCACACACAAGCATTCGCACACAATCATTCACACATTTTCCTGTTTACCTATTAACGCTACACTGTTCTCCTCAACACATATGCATTGGGCTCACTCTCTCACATTTCTAACACACACATACACACAAGATACTCTAACACACACACACATTTGATCTCCTATTTACGGTCACACACAAATCAGCAATTATACACACACATATGCATTGGTTCACACTCTCACCTTGCCTCTACACAATCACACACAAACACTCACATATGAAACTCTCTCACAACAGTTCACTGTCCTATCCTCCACATTCACTCAACACATATACACACACAAGTGATTTCCCTCACATTTCAATGTATCATTACACACTATGGTACATTACATAAACTGTCACACAACTCACACATGAATTTTCTCCTCTCACACACATAATCACACACACATATTCTAAAATAGTTTACCCTTCACACACAAAAGCTCTCATAGCACACACACATATGAGAACATCTCACACACACACATGTCTACACATATATAATTCACACATACATTATGTATGTATGTATATATATATATATATATATATATATATATATATATATATATATATATATATATATATATATATATTTCCTAATCTAATTACATATGTATTGATATTTATATATATTATGTGGGTAATAGTTATACTAGCCTAAGTGAATGTGTAGTGGTTTATGAGGCAGGGATCTCATTAGCCATATGTATTTGGCCCATGGCCTAGGTAGTTGGCCATGGCATGTGGTGGATACACTTGTGTATCACTAGGCTAGGTGATTTGTGTAGTATCTAGTTAGTTGACCTAGAATTGACTTGTTAAGCCTAGGTTTGACCAACCTAGACTAGTTCGACCAAGTTTGACCTCGTTTGACCTAGTTTGACTAAATTAGACTAGAATTGACCTAGTTTGACTGTTAGGGTCGACTAGAGTTGACCAAAGGTTGACTTTAGCCTAGATTGACCCAAACTTCATGTAGATGCATTGTAGCAGTCTATTTTCTTATTTTAGACTTGTTGTGACTTGTACTGTTCTATAGGAGACAGACACCACTCCTCGGACAGTATATTCTTTTCAGACATTCGGGATACCAGGCGAGTACATTCTCTAATCATTTCATATCCTGTTTAGAATTATTTTCCTGCTTTAAATTACTTTACTTGATACTGTCACGTTGGTCACACGGATTAGTACTATATGGATCCCTTTTGAGATGTTATCCTTCAGGAGCATCGGATATTACATGTTCTGTGTGTTTTACTTACATTGTGTATCACTATGATTCTTGGTTCATTATTCACTTGTGACGTGTACTCTCATGATCACAAAGTTTTCTTGAATCTCCCATTTATGGGCATTCCCAGAATCACCCATTTATGGGCATACCATGTATCACCCCTTGTGGGCCATTGCATGGAATCATAACATAACCTAGCTGGATCCTTGTGTATTGATTGGGGGTACGGGAGAGTAGAAGTAGGCATGTGAATAATATCCAAGTAGTGTAGCATTAGAATCTTTCCGTAGTGTAGCATCAGAATCTTCTATGCCATTTACATGTCTATATTGTACTCTAACTCACTAGCCACTGTTAGTCTCTATTTATAGTAGATATTTCTATTACAGTTCTTTTTCTGTTTACATACTGTATTTTTTTTATTTCATGTATCTTACTTTACTGCATGATTATATTTCTAACCTGCTATGATCTGTTGAGATGTATTATGCTCGCTCTTGTCCTGACTGGACCTGTTGAAAATATTACAGAGGACGAGGAGGAGGCCTGTGTGGATACCTTCTATGGAGCAGCCATAGACGACACTTGTCAGCTGGACCCTTAGGAGGACCCAGCTCTACCTGATGACATCACCCCTATTGCCTAGACTAGCTTAGTTAGAATTTATCTTACTCATGTTGTCTTGGGACTAGTTTAGTTAGACTTTATTTCTGTCTTTGAGATCTGGGTTGTATATATTCTTTCATATTCAGTAGTTGAGACTTGTATTCTGGATATTTGCTGAGATGTTATCTTAGACTCTTCTGATCATCTGTATTTTCTTTGAGTTCTATATCATATCGTGCTTCTCCTTCCTTAGTTGTGATTAAGTTTACATTCTGCTATGTCACCCCCATTCGGGGAGTATAAACTGTTTAGCTTTATACTGTTAGATACATTGAGACCTAGGACAGCGTTCTACCGTCGACACTGCGGCGGGCGTTGTTACGTTCTCGTACCCTCACAGTGGGTGCGGGTCGTGACAGTTCAGCAGCCGTTTCCCAACACTTGCTCAATCAACATGATGTAATGAATCCCTTGTCGTTCGTCTTGACACCATCTCACACAAAGACGAGCTTTAGAAGATGGGGATATCTCAACCGTATCCTCCTGAGTGGGAGAACGCTACTTGCCCTCCTAATTACAAGCCGCTGACGCTGAATTCATTTGACGGGTTGACTTCTCCTCGTCATCACATGACACGCAGACTCTGCACTTGCCCAGAGATGATCCGTTCTTGTCGAAGCTATTTATTAGCACCTTGCAGGGGGTGGCTTTCGAATGGTTCTGCAGTCTGCCTGACGGATGTATCAATTCATTCAAAGACTTGGAGAGATTGTTCCTTAACATATTTTACGAGAGCGGCATACATGTTAGTATGTCCACCTTTATCGAGACCAAGCAAAGGAGGACTGAGTCTGTCATCGCCTTCATCGAACGCTTCAGGCGGCTAGCACTGAATATGCCCTTCGACATACCAGACTCAGAACTTATGGATACTTGTCGACATAACTTCCTTTCTACGGTGAAGTTTTGTCTGGGTATACATAAGTATGATACATGGCCCACTTTCATTGGGGCTGTTGATGCTGCTGAAAATGACGTTCCTAACTTGGAACTACTGGGGTTAAAAACACCTAAATTCGAAGACAAGGGCAAGCATCCTCAAACTATCCCTGTTCGTGGGGGTAAAGGAAAAGAAGTCCTGAAGGTCGACACATCCAAAGGAGCTTCCAATTCTCAGGGCACCTCTGACAAGCCTAAGAAGACCTTCTCCTTCGACGAAAACGATGTCATTACCATCTTTCACACATTGACGAAAGGTAATAAGCTGACATTGCCTCTACCACGACGTCCTGTAGAGGCAAGCCAACTCAACGATCCCAAGTACTGTCTCCATCTTCAGTACGTGCATCACTCCACCAAGGACTGTATCGTCTTGAAGAAGATACAACAGCTTATCGACAGCAAGTGATCAACATCGAAGCTGAAGACATGGTCGTATCTTCTAACATGATCTCTCTTCAGTTTGGCGACTTTCCTCCTACATAAGTCCCAGACGGCGTGGTCCCGATTCCCAAAGCAATGATGGAAGTCATCAACCTACTGCCATCTCGCAACTCAACCTTGGTCCCACTCACGACGGAACGTGGTGAGATCATGTGGGTCCATCCAGACCTTGTGCAAGAAGTGACGCAGGGGGTAGTACCTCCCAAAGCAAAAAGGGGCAAGAAGTATAAGTAATGCCATATGGTATCCTCTCCCATCTACGAGGTTCTATCTGGCGAGACGCGGTCGGGGAAGACTTATCTTCGGACGTACGATCCCGCACAAGAAGAAGCAGAACCTTCTCAAGCTCCTGCTACCCCCACAACCTCTGAAGCCGGCCCGTCTAAGCCTCAAATTATGGATAAATCCAAGCAGAAAGAGACGCAGTTTGATAAGTCCCTAATGGCGCCAGCTCCCGAAGGCATGGGTCGGCCCTACAACTTTGACATACTGGCTCAGCTAGCCAATACACCTGCCAGGTTGTCTCTGTTCGATCTATTGCGACTCTCCAAAGAAATACGGAAGGCCTTAAGTGAGGTATTACTACATGCCGACTCTTACCTCGCCGAAGTCAAGGCCCCCGCTGAAGATCATGTCTTCTGTCCCCACTGCCACAGTACTATGGAAGTGGTGTCCAACATCACCTTCTCACAGGAGGACATGCTACTCAAAAATAATCGTCATGATAGACCCATGTACTATACACGGTATATCGGGGCGATCAAGGTGGACCGTATGCACATCGATCCAGGATCCTCCCTCAGCATCATTCCTAAAAGTTTGCTTTAAATTCTGGGGATCCTTCTGCATAAGCTATCTGCAACCAACACAACTATCATGGCTTTCAATGCTGGTCGAAGCCGTCCGCTGGGTAAGATCCGTCTCAAATGTCAGATCGATGATCTCCAAACGGAGGTTTCCTGCTATGTGATCGATGCCAATGTATCCTACAACGTCTTATTGGGATGTCCATGGATACACGATAACATGATCGTTCCTTCCACACTTCACCATTGCTTTAAGTACGTCAACAGCGACGGTGTCATGAAGACAAAATTTGCCGATGTCGATCCTTTTAAGGGCATCGAAGCTTACTATGGAGATTCGATACTTTACCAATCTCAACCCCCCAAGGATGACGGCAATGAAGCTGACAATAAAGTTGAAGCAAGTCCATCCTCCAATGATGGTCCCCTGATTATCTGAGTCAAAGGACGTACTACTCCAAAAAGTACTCCGAAGCCTCTCATAATCTGGGTAAAAAAGAAGAACCCTGACAAGGTCAAAGCATTGACCATCACTCTTAGCAAGATACCCGGGAGGAACCTACTGATGCCCATCCTTCCAATCCTGAAGAATTACCCTACGTGAACTTGGCCAAGACTGTGGCTCCTCTTCCAGATGATGATCCTCTCAATAAGTATATCAATACTCATAATAATGTACCTTCAGCGGATGATGTTATCCCTGAAGAATAACTTGCGTATTTCCTTAGTAAAGGTTTATCTTTGAATTACTCCAATGTCTATCAATCTGTAAACCACTACATAGATACGATATACGCTCTAGAGAACGACATAGAACTATACCTCTGCATGCCGGTCACAACACTTTACCTGCGGGAAAACATTTACTCTGAAGATATCCTCTACTTCATCATTCCAGCCAGAACGAAGGATGAGGAACTAATCATCTTCGGTCGTATAATTGGCGAGAGAAAGTTCGTTCCAGACTCTACTTCTCCCAAGCACAACACAGAAGCTGACTATGACTATGGGAAAATATAATTTTTCGGTATAGTTGGCAGGCCAAGAATATCATCCAGAACATGGGATATGACATCAAAATCGACAAAGGGATAAATTACGGTCGAGGACGACGGTTGCCAATACGACCCTTTGCTCCTTCCGGCAAACCCAAGAACTACTATCAACGAAGCGGTATTGGTTTGGGCTATGTCACTCCTCCAACAACTCCCAAAAGATCAGATAATGAAGCAGATCGTTGTTCTCATTCTTCTGATTCCTCCCTCTGCAACTCAAACTCCAGCATCGACGACATGTTCAAAGCAACTCTGTCCGTCAACATGGTTTCTGCCGACCAAATTACAGACGATGTCCAATCAATCGAACTCGAACAATGGGCTCAAAGGATGGACACCAGGTGGGAGCTGCGCTTCGAACAACGGAAACCACTTACCGAAGACGAAGTCATCCAAGTCAATCTAGGAGATGAAGCATCTTTCAAACCAATCTTCATCAGCAAAAGTCTATCTGGCGATGAATGCCAATCTCTTATACAACTTATAAGAGAATACATCGATGCCTTCGCATGGAGCTATGAAGACATGCCAGGCTTGGACCCTAAAGTCGCCATGCACCGCCTGAACATTTCGTCTAAAGCTAAGCCAGTGAAGCAGCAACAATGATGATTCCGACAAGACATCATGGAAGCCATCGAGAATGAAGTCAAAAAGCTCATTGCCAGTGGACATTCATGAGGAACAACACCCAGATTGGGTTGCCAATATCGTCCTAGTCATGAAAAAGAACGGTAAAGTTCGAGTCTGTATCGACTACCATGATTTGAACTCTGCATACCCGAAAGACGAGTTTTCTCTACCGATCACTGACGTAATGATCGACAATACTTACGGCTTCGAGCGGATGTCCTTCACGGATGGGTTCTCAGGCTACAACCAGATCAAGATGTTCCCCAACGACAAGATGCACACATCTTTTCGAACACTGTTGGGGGTATACTGCTATACGGTGATGCCCTTCGGATTGAAGAATGCAGGGGCGACATACCAGCGAGCCATGAACACAATTTTTTGCGATCATTTGCACAAAACTGTGGAGTACTACGTTGTGCAAAACTGTGTGGAGTGCTATGTAGACGTTATTACAGTCAAAAGTCATCTCAAGGGCAACCACCTCCAAGACTTGAGAATGGTGTTCGAACTAATGCGTGCACACCAACTCAAGATGAATCCAACCAAGTCTTTTCTGGGAGTCTCCAGCGGCAAGTTCCTTGGTTTCGTTATCATTTTAAAGGGTATACATATAGACCCGGAGAAAGTGAAGGCCATCCTCGATATGCATCCTCCAAGAAACCTCAAAGAGCTATGCAGACTACAAGGAAGGCTAGCCTACATCAGACGATTCATTTTGAACCTCTCTGGAAGGTGTCAACCGTTCACTCAGCTCATAAAGAAAGGCGTATCTTTCGTCTGGACTGAACAATGTCAATGCGCATTCGACGACATCAAGGCGTATCTTATAAGCCCTCCAGTATTGGTAGCTCTAATAATAGGGAAAGCCTTCTATATGTCCGCACTATGGACCATTCTTTTGGCGCCCTATTAGCTCAGAAGAACGAAGGCGGCCATTAACAGACAATCTAC